>ONZH01019831.1:0-147717 GCA_900303285.1 Rhinella marina | reverse complement strand
TCTCATTATAAGCAGTATATTACAGGATAGTCCTCTCTCATATATAAGGCACAATATTACAGGACTAGTTCTCTTCTCTCATATATAAAGGCAGTATATTACAGGACTAGTCTCTCTCTATGTATAAAGGACTAGTCCCCAGAATATTACAGGACTAGAGTCTCTATATATATAAGGCAGTATATTACAGGAATAGTCCCCTCTCATATACAAAGGCAGTATATTACAGGACTAGACCTCTCTCATATATAAAGGCAGTATATTACAGGACTAGTCCTCTCTCATATATAAAGGCAGTATATTACAGGACTAGTCTCTTTCTCATATATAAAGGCAGTATATTACAGGACTAGTCCTCTCATAAAGGCAGTATATATAGGAGACCTCTCTCATATATATAAAGGCAGTATATTACAGGGCTAGTCTCTCTCATATATAAAGGCAGTATATACAGGACTAGACCTCTCTCATATATAAGGCAGTATATTACAGGACTACAGGACTAGACCTCTTCATATATAAGGCAGTATTACAAGGTCTTTCCTCTCTCATATATAAAGACAGTATATTACAGCACTAGACCTCTCTCATGTATAAAGGCAGAATATTACAGGACTAGTCCTCTCTCATGTATAAAGGCAGAATATTACAGGACTGGTTCTCTCTCATATATAAGGGCAGTATATTACAGGACTAGTCCTCTCTCATATATAAAGGCAGTATATTACAGGACTAGTCCTCTCTCATGTATAAAGGCAGTATATTACAGGACTAGTCCTTTCTCATATATTAAGGCAGTATATTACAGGACTAGACCTCTCTCATATATATAAAGGCAGTATATTACAGGGCTAGTCCTCTCTCATATATAAAGGCAGTATATTACATGACTAGACCTCTCTCATATATAAAGGCAGTATATTACAGGACTAGACCGATCTCTTATATATAAAGGCAGTATATTACAGGACTAGTCCCCTCTCATATACAAAGGCAGTATATTACAGGACTAGTCCTCTCTCATATATAAAGGCAGTATATTAAAGGACTAGTCAACTCTCATATATAAAGGCAGTATATTACAGGACTAGACCACCTCATATTAAGCAGTAATTACAGGAGTCCGCTCATATTCAAAGGCAGTATATTACAGGGCTAGTCCTCTCTCATATATAAAGGCAGTATATTACAGGACTAGTCCTCTCTCATATATAAAGGCAGTATATTACAGGACTAGTCCTCTCTCATATATAAAGGCAGTATATTACAGGACTAGTCCTCTCTCATATATAAAGGCAGTATATTACAGGACTAGTCCTCTCTCATATACAAAGGCAGTATATTACAGGACTAGACCTCTCTCATATATAAAGGCAGTATATTACAGGACTAGACCTCTCTCATATATAAAGGCAGTATATTACAGGACTAGTCCCCTCTCATATACAAAGGCAGTATATTACAGAACCAGTCCCCTCTCATATACAAAGGCAGTATATTACAGGACTAGTCCTCTCTCATGTATAAAGGCAGTATATTACAGGACTAGACCTCTCTCATATATATAAAGGCAGTATATTACAGGACTAGACCTCTGTCATATATATAAAGGCAGTATATTACAGGACTAGACCGATCTCTTATATATAAAGGCAGTATATTACAGGACTAGTCCCCTCTCATATACAAAGGCAGTATATTACAGGACTAGTCCTCTCACATATATAAAGGCACAATATTACAGGACTAGTTCTCTCTCATATATAAAGGCAATATATTACAGGACTAGTCCTCTCTCATATATAAAGGCAGTATATTACAGGACTAGTCCTCTCTCATGTATAAAGGCAGAATATTACAGGACTAGTCCTCTCTCATATATAAAGGCAGTATATTACAGGACTAGACCTCTCTCATATATAAAGGCAGTATATTACAGGACTAGTCCTCTCTCATGTATAAAGGCAGAATATTACAGGACTAGTCCTCTCTCATATATAAAGGCAGTATATTACAGGACTAGACCTCTCTCATATTTAAAGGCAGTATATTACAGGACTAGTCCTCTCTCATATATAAAGGCAGTATATTACAGGACTAGTCCTCTCTCATATATAAGGGTAGTATATTACAGGACTAGTCCTCTCTCATGTATAAAGGCAGAATATTACAGGACTAGTCCTCTCTCATATATAAAGGCAGTATATTACAGAACTCGACCTCTCTCATATATAAAGGCAGTATATTACAGGACTAGTCCTCTCTCATGTATAAAGGCAGTATATTAAAGGACTAGTCCTTTCTCATATATAAAGGTAGTATATTACAGGACTAGACCTCTCTCATATATATAAAGGCAGTATATTACAGGAATAGTCCCCTCTCATATACAAAGGTAGTATATTACAGGACTAGACCTCTCTCATATATAAAGGCAGTATATTACAGGACTAGTCCCCTCTCATATACAAAGGAAGTATATTACAGGACTAGTCCTCTCTCATATATAAAGGCAGTATATTACAGGACTAGTCCTCTCTCATATATAAAGGCAGTATATTACAGGACTAGTCCTTTCTCATATATAAAGGCAGTATATTACAGGACTAGTCCTTTCTCATGTATAAAGGCAGTATATTATAGGACTAGACCTCTCTCATATATATAAAGGCAGTATATTACAGGGCTAGTCCTCTCTCATATATAAAGGCAGTATATTACAGGACTAGACCTCTCTCATATATAAAGGCAGTATATTACAGGACTAGTCCCCTCTCATATACAAAGGCAGTATATTACAGGACTAGTCCTCTCTCATATATAAAGGCAGTATATTACAGGACTAGTCCTCTCTCATATATAAGGGTAGTATATTACAGGACTAGTCCTCTCTCATGTATAAAGGCAGAATATTACAGGACTAGTCCTCTCTCATATATAAAGGCAGTATATTACAGAACTCGACCTCTCTCATATATAAAGGCAGTATATTACAGGACTAGTCCTCTCTCATGTATAAAGGCAGTATATTAAAGGACTAGTCCTTTCTCATATATAAAGGCAGTATATTACAGGACTAGACCTCTCTCATATATATAAGGCAGTATATTACAGGAATAGTCCCCTCTCATATACAAAGGTAGTATATTACAGGACTAGACCTCTCTCATATATAAAGGCAGTATATTACAGGACTAGTCCCCTCTCATATACAAAGGAAGTATATTACAGGACTAGTCCTCTCTCATATATAAAGGCAGTATATTACAGGACTAGTCCTCTCTCATATATAAAGGCAGTATATTACAGGACTAGTCCTTTCTCATATATAAAGGCAGTATATTACAGGACTAGTCCTTTCTCATGTATAAAGGCAGTATATTATAGGACTAGACCTCTCTCATATATATAAAGGCAGTATATTACAGGGCTAGTCCTCTCTCATATATAAAGGCAGTATATTACAGGACTAGACCTCTCTCATATATAAAGGCAGTATATTACAGGACTAGTCCCCTCTCATATACAAAGGCAGTATATTACAGGACTAGTCCTCTCTCATATATAAAGGCAGTATATTACAGGACTAGTCCTCTCTCATATATAAAGGCAGTATATTACAGGACTAGTCCTCTTTCATATATAAAGGCAGTATATTACAGGACTAGTCCTCTCTCATATACAAAGGCAGTATATTACAGGACTAGTCCTCTCTCATATACAAAGGCAGTATATTACAGGACTAGACCTCTCTCATATATAAAGGCAGTATATTACAGGACTAGTCCCCTCTCATATACAAAGGCAGTATATTACAGGACTAGTCCCCTCTCATATACAAAGGCAGTATATTACAGGACTAGTCCTCTCTCATGTATAAAGGCAGTATATTACAGGACTAGTCCTTTCTCATGTATAAAGGCAGTATATTACAGGACTAGACCTCTCTCATATATATAAAGGCAGTATATTACAGGACTAGACCGATCTCTTATATATAAAGGCAGTATATTACAGGACTAGTCCCCTCTCATATACAAAGGCAGTATATTACAGGACTAGACCTATCTCAATTATAAAGGCAGTATATTACAGGACTAGTCCTCTCACATATATAAAGGCACAATATTACAGGACTAGTTCTCTCTCATATATAAAGGCAGTATATTACAGGACTAGTCCTCTCTCATGTATAAAGGCAGAATATTACAGGACTAGTCCTCTCTCATATATAAAGGCAGTATATTACAGGACTAGACATCTCTCATATATAAAGGCAGTATATTACAGGACTAGTCCTCTCTCATGTATAAAGGCAGTATATTAAAGGACTAGTCCTTTCTCATATATAAAGGCAGTATATTACAGGACTAGACCTCTCTCATATATATAAAGGCAGTATATTACAGGAATAGTCCCCTCTCATATACAAAGGCAGTATATTACAGGACTAGACCTCTCTCATATATAAAGGCAGTATATTACAGGACTAGTCCCCTCTCATATACAAAGGCAGTATATTACAGGACTAGTCCTCTCTCATATATAAAGGCAGTATATTACAGGACTAGTCCTTTCTCATATATAAAGGCAGTATATTACAGGACTAGTCCTTTCTCATGTATAAAGGCAGTATATTATAGGACTAGACCTCTCTCATATATATAAAGGCAGTATATTACAGGGCTAGTCCTCTCTCATATATAAAGGCAGTATATTACAGGACTAGACCTCTCTCATATATAAAGGCAGTATATTACAGGACTAGTCCTCTCTCATATATAAAGACAGTATATTACAGGACTAGACCTCTCTCATGTATAAAGGCAGTATATTACAGGACTAGTCCTCTCTCATATATAAAGACAGTATATTACAGGACTAGACCTCTCTCATGTATAAAGGCAGAATATTACAGGACTAGTTCTCTCTCATATATAAAGGCAGTATATTACAGGACTAGTCCTCTCTCATATATAAAGGCAGTATATTACAGGACTAGTCCTCTCTCATGTATAAAGGCAGTATATTACAGGACTAGTCCTTTCTCATATATAAAGGCAGTATATTACAGGACTAGTCCTTTCTCATATATAAAGGCAGTATATTACAGGACTAGACCTCTCTCATATATATAAAGGCAGTATATTACAGGGCTAGTCCTCTCTCATATATAAAGGCAGTATATTACATGACTAGACCTCTCTCATATATAAAGGCAGTATATTACAGGACTAGACCGATCTCTTATATATAACGGCAGTATATTACAGGACTAGTCCCCTCTCATATACAAAGGCAGTCTATTACAGGACTAGTCCTCTCTCATATATAAAGGCAGTATATTAAAGGACTAGTCAACTCTCATATATAAAGGCAGTATATTACAGGACTAGACCTCTCTCATATATAAAGGCAGTATATTACAGGACTAGACCTCTCTCATATATAAAGGCAGTATATTACAGAACTAGACCTATCTATTATATATAAAGGCAGTATATTACAGGAATAGTCCCCTCTCATATTCAAAGGCAGTATATTACAGGACTAGTCCCCTCTCATATACAAAGGCAGTATATTACAGGACTAGACCTCTCTCATATATAAAGGCAGTATATTACAGAACTAGACCTATCTATTATATATAAAGGCAGTATATTACAGGAATAGTCCCCTCTCATATTCAAAGGCAGTATATTACAGGGCTAGTCCTCTCTCACATATAAAGGCAGTATATTACAGGACTAGTCCTCTCTCATATATAAAGGCAGTATATTACTAGATTAGTCCTTTCTCGTATTTAAAGGCAGTATATTACAGGACTAGTCCTCTCATATATAAAGGCAGTATATTACAGGACTAGTATGCTCTCATATATAAGGGTAGTATATTACAGGACTAGTCCTGTTTCATATATAAAGGCAGTATGTTACAGAACTCGACCTCTCTCATATATAAGGGTAGTATATTACAAGACTAGTCCTCTCTCGTATATAAAGGCAGTATATTACAGTCCTAGTCCCCACTCATATTTAAAGGCAGTATATTACAGGACTAGTCCTTTATCATATATAAAGGCAGTATATTACAGGACTAGTTCTCTCTCCTATATAAGGGTAGTATATTACGGGACTAGTCCTCTCTCATATATAAAGGCAGTATATTACGGGACTAGTCCTCTATCATATATAAAGGCAGTATATTACAGAACTAGTCCTCTCTCATATATAAAGGCAGTATATTACAGGACCAGACCTCTCTCATATATAAGGGTAGTATATTACAGGACTAGTCCTCTCTCATATATAAAGGCAGTATACTACAGGACTAGTCCCCTCTCATATATAAAGGTAGTATATTACAGGGCTAGTCCTCTCTCATATATAAAGGCAGTATACTACAGGACTAGTCCCCTCTCATATATAAAGGTAGTATATTACAGGGCTAGTCCTCTCTCATATATAAAGGCAGTATATTACGGGACTAGTCCTCTATCATATATAAAGGCAGTATATTACAGAACTAGTCCTCTCTCATATATAAAGGCAGTATATTACAGGACCAGACCTCTCTCATATATAAGGATAGTATATTACAGGACTAGTCATCTCTCATATATATAGGCAGTATATTAAAGGACTAGTCCTCTCTCATATATAAAGGCAGTATACTACAGGACTAGTCCCCTCTCACATATAAAGGTAGTATATTACAGGGCTAGTCCTCTCTCATATATAAAGGCAGTATATTACAGGTCTAGTCCTCTCTCATATATAAATGCAGTATATTACAGGACTAGTCCTCTCTCCTATATAAGGATAGTATATTACAGGACTAGTCCTCTTTCATATATAAAGGCAGTATATTACAGGACCAGACCTCTCTCATATATAAGGATAGTATATTACAGGACTAGTCATCTCTCATATATATAGGCAGTATATTAAAGGACTAGTCCTTTCTCATATATAAAGGCAGTATATTACAGGACTAGAACTCTCTCATATATATAAAGGCAGTATATTAGAGGACTAGTCCTCTCTCATATAAAGGCAGTATATTACAGGACTAGACCTCTCTCATATATAAAGGCAGTATATTACAGTACTAGATCTCTCTCATATATAAAGGTAGTATATTACAGGACTAGACCTCTCTCATATATAAAGGCAGTATATTACAGGACTAGATCTCTCTCATATATAAAGGCAGTATATTAGAGGACTAGACCTCTCTCATATATAAAGGCAGTATATTACAGGACTAGCCCGATCTCTTATATATAAAGGAAGTATATTACAGGACTAGTCCTCTCTCATATATAAAGGCAGTATATTACAGGACTAGACCTCTCTCATATATAAAGGCAGTATATTACAGGACTAGACCTCTCTCATATATATAAAGGCAGTATATTACAGGACTAGTCCTCTCTCATATATATAAAGGCAGTATATTACAGGACTAGTCCTCTCTCATATATAAAGGCAGTATATTACAGGACTAGTCCTCTCTCATATATAAAGGCAGTATATTACAGGACTCGTCCTCTCTCATATATAAAGGCAGTATATTACAGGACTAGTATGCTCTCATATATAAGGGTAGTATATTACAGGACTAGTCCTGTTTCATATATAAAGGCAGTATGTTACAGAACTCGACCTCTCTCATATATAAGAGTAGTATATTACAGGACTAGACCTCTCTCATATATATATAAAGGCAGTATATTACAGGACTAGTCCCCTCTCATATATAAAGGTAGTATATTACAGGGCTAGACCTCTCTCATATATAAAGACAGTATATTACAGGAGTAGACCTCTCTCATATATAAGGGTAGTATATTACAAGACTAGTCTTCTCTCGTATATAAAGACAGTATATTACAGTCCTAGTCCCCACTCATATTTAAAGGCAGTATATTACAGAACTAGTCCTCTCTCATATATAAAGGCAGTATATTACAGAACTAGTCCTCTCTCATATATAAAGACAGTATATTACAGAACTAGTCCTCTCTCATATATAAAGGCAGTATATTACAGGACCAGACCTCTCTCATATATAAGGGTAGTATATTACAGGACTAGTCCTCTCTCATATATAAAGACAGTATATTACAGAACTAGTCATCTCTCATATATATAGGCAGTATATTAAAGGACTAGTCCTCTCTCATATATAAAGGCAGTATACTACAGGACTAGTCCTCTCTCATATATAAATGCAGTATATTGCAGGACTAGTTCTCTCTCCTATATAAGGATAGTATATTACAGGACTAGTCCTCTTTCATATATAAAGGCAGTATATTACAGGACCAGACCTCTCTCATATATAAGGGTAGTATATTACAGGACTAGTCATCTCTCATATATATAGGCAGTATATTAAAGGACTAGTCCTTTCTCATATATAAAGGCAGTATATTACAGGACTAGACCTCTCTCATCTATATAAAGGCAGTATATTACAGGACTAGACCTCTCTCATATATAAAGGCAGTATATTACAGGACTAGACCTCTCTCATATAAAAAGGCATTATATTACAGGACTAGCCCAATCTCTTATATATAAAGGCAGTATATTACAAGACTAGTCCTCTCTCATATATAAAGGCAGTATATTACAGGACTAGACCTCTCTCATATATAAAGGCAGTATATTACAGGACTATACCTCTCTCATATATATAAAGGCAGTATATTACAGGACTAGTCCTCTCTCATATATATAAAGGCAGTATATTACAGGACTAGTCCTCTCTCATATATAAAGGCAGTATATTACAGGACTCGTCCTCTCTCATATATAAAGGCAGTATATTACATGACTAGACCGATCTCTTATATATAAAGGCAGTATATTACAGGACAAGTCCTCTCTCATATACAAAGGCAGTATATTACAGGACTAGTCCTCTTTCATATATAAGGGCAGTATATTACAGGACTACTCCACTCTCCTATATAAGAGCAGTATATTACAGGACTAGTCCACTCTCATATATAAGGGCATTATATTACAGGACTAGTCCACTCTCCTATATAAGGGCAGTATATTACAGGACTAGTTTTTTCTCCTATATAAGGGCAGTATGTTACAGGACAGGTCCTCTCTCCTATATAAGGGCAGTATATTACAGGGCTACTCCTCTCTCCTATATATGTGCAGTATATTAAAGGGCTAGTCCTCTCTCCTATATAAGTGCTGTATATTACAAGACTAGTCCACCCTCCTATATAAGGGCAGTATATTACAGGACTAGTCCTTTCTCATATATAAGGGCAGTATATTACAGGACTAGTCCACTCTCATATATAAGGGCAGTATATTACAGGATTAGTACACTCTCCTATATAAGGGCAGTATATTACAGGACAGGTCCTCTCTCCTATATAAGGGCAGTATATTACAGGGGTAGTCTTCTCTCCTATATAAGTGCAGTATATTACAAGACTAGTCCACTCTCCTATATAAGGGCAGTATATTACAGGACTACTCCTTTCTCATATATAAAGGCAGTATATTACAGGACTATACCTCTCTCTTATAAAAAGGCAGTATATTACAGGACTAGACCGATCTCTTATATATAAAGACAGTATATTACAGGACTAATCCCCTCTCATATACAAAGGCAGTATATTACAGGACTAGTCCTCTTTCATATATGAAGGCAGTATATTACAGGACTAGAACTCTCTCATATATAAAGGCAGTATATTACAGGACTAGTCCTCTCTCATATATAAGGGCAGTATATTACAGGATTAGTCCACTCTCCTATATAAGTGCAGTATATTTCAGGTCTAGTCCACTCTCCTATATAAGGGCAGTATATTACAGGTCTAGTCCACTCTCATATATAAGGGCAGTATATTACAGGACTAGTCTACTCTCCTATATAAGGGCAGTATGTTACAGGACAGGTCCTCTCTCCTATATAAGGGCAGTGTATTACAGGGCTAATCCTCTCTCCTATATAAGGGCAGTATATTACAGGACTAGTCCACTCTCCTATATAAGGGCAGTATATTACAGGACTAGTCCACTCTCATACATAAGGGCAGTATATTACAGGGCTAGTTCTCTCTCCTATATAAGGGTAGTATGTTACAGGACAGGTCCTCTCTCCTAAATAAGGGCAGTATATTACAGGACTAGTCCACTCTCATATATAAAGGCAGTACATTACAGGACTAGTCCACTCTCCTATATAAGGGCAGTATATTACAGGACTAGTCCACTCTCCTATATAAGGGCTAGTATATTACAGGACTAGTCCACTCTCATATATAAGGGCAGTATATTAAAGGGCTAGTTCTCTCTCCTATATAAGGGTAGTATATTACAGGACTAGACCTGTCTCATATATAAAAGCAGTATATTACAGGGCTAGTTCTCTCTCCTTTATAAGGGTAGTATATTATAGGACTAGTTCCCTCTCTTATATAAAGGCAGTATATCACAGGACTAGTACTTTCTCATATATAAAGGCAGTATATTACAGGACTAGTCCACTCTCCTATATAAGGGCAGTACAGTCATGGCCAAAAGTTTTGAGAATGATACAAATATTAATTTTTACAAAGTCTACTGCTTCAGTTTTATAATGGCAATTTGCATACTCCAGAATGTTATAAGGAGTGATCAGCTTAACAGCAATTACTTGCAAAGTCAATATTTGCCTAGAAAATGAACTTTATCCCCCAAAACACATTTCAACATCATTGTAGCCCTGCCTTAAATGGACCAGCTAACATCGTTTCAGTGATTGCTCCATTAACACAGGTGTGGGTGTTTATGAGGACAGGGCTGGAGATCAATCTGTCATGATTAAGTAAGAATGACACCACTGGACACTTTAAAAGGAGGCTGGTGCTTGGCTTCATTGTTTCTCTTCTGTTAACCATGGTTATCTCTAAATAAACACGTGCAGTCATCATTGCACTGCACAAAAATGGCCTAACAGGGAAGAGTATCGCAGCTAGAAAGATTGCACCTCAGTCAACAATCTATCGCATCATCAAGAACTTCAAGGAGAGAGGTTCCATTGTTGCCAAAAAGGCTCCAGGGCGCCCAAGAAAGACCAGCAAGCGCCAGGACCGTCTCTTAAAAGTGTTTTAGCTGCGGGATCGGGCTACCAGCAGTGCAGAGCTTGCTCAGGAATGGCAGCAGGCAGGTGTGAGTGCATCTGCACGCACTGTGAGGCGGAGACTCTTGGAGCAAGGCCTGGTCTCAAGGAGGGCAGCAAAGAAGCCACTTCTCTCCAGAAAAAACATCAGGGACAGACTGATATTCTGCAAAAGGTACAGGGAGTGGACTGCTGAGGACTCGGGTAAAGTCATTTTCTCTGATGAATCCCCTTTTCGATTGTTTGGGACATCTGGAAAACAGCTTATTCGGAGAAGACGAGGTGAGCGCTACCACCAGTCTTGTCTCATGCCAACTGTAAAGCATCCTGAAACCATTCATGTGTGGGGTTGCTTCTCAGCCAAGGGAATCGGCACTCTCACAGTCTTGCCTAAAAACACAGCCATCAATAAAGAATGGTACCAGAATGTCCTCCGAGAGCAACTTCTCCCAACCGTCCAAGAGCAGTTTGGCGATCAACAATGCCCTTTCCAGCATGATGGAGCACCTTGCCATAAAGCAAAGGTGATAACTAAATGGCTCAGGGAACAAAACATAGAGATTTTGGGTCCATGGCCTGGAAACTCCCCAGATCTTAATCCCATTGAGAACTTGTGGTCAATCCTCAAGAGACGGGTGGACAAACAAAAACCTACAAATTCTGACAAAATGCAAGCATTGATTGTGCAAGAATGGACTGCTATCAGTCAGGATTTGGTCCAGAAGTTGATTGAGAGCATGCCAGAAAGAATTGCAGAGGTCCTGAAGAAGAAGGGTCAACACTGCAAATATTGACTTGCTGCATTAACTCATTCTAACTGTCAATATAAGCTTTTGTTACTCATAATATGATTGCAATTATATTTCTGTATGTGATAAAAACATCTGACAAACACACATAAAAACCAGAGGGCAGCAGATCATGTGAAAATATAATATTTCTGTCATTCTCAAAACTTTTGGCCATGACTGTATATTACAGGACTAGTCCACTCTCCTATATAAGGGCAGTATATTACAGGACTAGTCCACTCTCCTATATAAGGGCAGTATATTACAGGACTAGTCCTTTCTCATATATAAGGGCAGTATATTAC
This sequence comes from Rhinella marina, assembly GCA_900303285.1. NCBI lineage: Eukaryota > Metazoa > Chordata > Amphibia > Anura > Bufonidae > Rhinella > Rhinella marina. The sequence continues at coordinate 135,473 of ONZH01019831.1, read as the reverse complement.
AGGACTAGTCCACTCTCATATATAAGGGCAGTATATTACAGGTGTAGTCCACTCTCATATATAAGGGCAGTATATTACAGGACTAGTCTACTCTCCTATATAAGGGTAGTATGTTACAGGACAGGTCCTCTCTCATATATAAGGGCAGTATATTACAGGACTAGTCCGCTCTCATATATAAGGGTATTATATTACAGGACTAATCCACTCTCATATATAAGGGTATTATATTACAGGACTAGTCCATTCCCCTTATGTAAGGTAGTGTATTACAGAGAGGTCATTTTCATACAGAGCAAAAATGGCACAAAATACATTACTCTGATTAATGGGAGCATCTGTAGGGTATGTTGCAGACTCCACATTATTCGGGAGTGGAGCATTCCTGTCTAATGCCTTGTCACAGTGGTTGCCAAATCTTGAATATCTGCATACCCAGCATCCATTCATTGACCCTACTAGACAAATGGCTTAACATATTTGTTAAGATTTTTAGGTTACTTTTAGGACAATTCTGTCCCTATGCTATGCTGCCCTTAGCCCCTGCCCATAAAATGCTGTATATGGCATTGCAAGAAGGTCGTGAGTGCAATGCACTGTATGTGTACAGCTTTATGATGCTGCAGGCTCAGGAGCTTTGCCAGTGCCATCACTTTGGTGCCAGGAAACACATGGTTCTCTCTGCCAGGATCAGGTTTACTCTAATCCTTGCAGCATCCCTTAGATGCCACTGTTAATGCTAAACACCACATGTAAGTGGTTAGTAAGCCAGGTCTCCAATAATAGCCTTTTGCATAGTGATTTGTCAATTATTGCAGTAACTGACATACTGTAATACACTCCAGAAAACATTCCAATGCAATATATCAGTGATCAGAAGATCCCATATTCAAGTCCCCTAGTGGGACATAGACAATTGTTTTTAAAAAAGTTCACAAAAAAGGTGTCTCGAAAAGATAACTATTTTGAAGTAAAAAAACAAAAGATTATTTTTTTTTCACTTTCGCAGACCTCTGCTGTTTGAAACAGCTGAAATAAACCAACTGTGGCATCCGCTGCGCTCACGAGGGAGCGCCATATTTAACGAACCTCCCAGCGTTGTACATGTATGGCGCTGGTCCCTAAGGGTTAAGTTTCAAACTAGACTCTATCCTTAACCACTTCCCGTCCGCCCATAGGACATAAACGTCCGGGAAGTGGTTAAATATCTCTGAATGGACGTTTCTCAACGTCCATTTAGAGATCGCAGCTGCATGCTAATCGTGCAGCTGCACCGCGGGGTACCTGCTGTCAGTGACAGCAGGTTACCCCATAGAGAAGGCAGGGACCCTTCCCAGGCATCCCCGCCTTCTAGATCGCTTTATCCACAGAGCTCACCAAGCCCTGTGTATACAGGTCAGCAAGCGCTATGTGCTTCCTGTCCTTGCCACCAGTCACGTGATTGCCGGGGTTGGGAGAGTGCAACAGCTGCCGGATCTTTCATAGACTCTGATCAGCCCTGCACTGAGGCTGTACAGCATAGTATTATGCTGTACACAGCCTCTCTGGGGGTGTATTTCCCCTGTAACTGGGGATACTATGTCAGCCCCAGTTACAGGAGAAATTAATAGTGTAAAAAAAAAAAACTAAAGTAAAGTTAAATGTCCCTCAGAGGTCTTGTATGACCTTATGGGGGACACAGTGTAAAATTTAAAAAAATAAACAGTATTATTAAAAGAAAAAATATATATTATATATATATATATATATATATATATATATATATATATATAGTGGGGAAGTTAGCTCAGTAGAGTGCGGTTTTTGTAGTGTGAACAGCAGTCAGAGTCCCAGACACAACAAAGTTCAAATATAGGCTTGGCCTGCGTTTATTGGCAGGTTCAGAAAACAAATGAAAATGCAGCCTTTGCTTCAGGCATAAACAAAATAAACCCTGCTTGTCCAGCACTAACTAAACACAAGACAGTTTTCCTCACTATACGTGCGACTAGCTACAACCGCACGAACAAAACATATTATACAGTTCAGTCCACAAGTTTTTACCTTTGATAGCTTCAAAAGTATCTCCTGAGGCCAGCAGACTTCAGCATTCCTAGCTGCACCCAGCCTCACTCTGTCTGCAGCTCTTGCAGGCTTTATGGACCTGCTAATGGTCCAGCCTCAGCACCTGTGGTGCCTGACTCCAAACACTAAGACCCAGAGTGGAGGAAGTGGGATGGATGGCCCCACTGACAAACCTGTCATCCATCCCAAAAAAACAGGCCCAAACACATTTTATCAAAACATCTCCAGCAACTACTTTTGCTGGAGACCATATCGCACTTTCCTGGTTTCCCATGTCTTCTGGTGGGAGACATGAACTTCCCTCATTCTCTAGTAGGCATAATAGCTGAACCCAGGAGAAATATACCTACCATCCAGGATTAACCCCTTCTGTGTCTCACATACCCTCCCCCTTTGTTCGAGCCTGTGGGGGCGGACACTTTTAGCCATCAGTGTGTCCTCGATAGCGCATCTGCCTTCCCTTGTAATTTACCAGCCCTGTGCTCTACAGTAAATTTAAAGTTTTGCAATGTAAGGAACCACCTCGTGACTCTTGCATTTCTCTCTTTAGCCTGGCTCATCCAGGTGAGAGGGGAGTGGTCGGTCACTAGCCTGAAGTGCCAACCTAGCAGGTAATACTTCAGCGCTTCTAGGGCCCATTTTATCGCCAAACATTCACGTTCCACAATGCTGTAGTTCCTTTCTGGGGGTGTAAGCTTCCTGCTAAGATAGGTGACTGGGTGCTCCTCACCCCCCACCTCTTGGGAAAGTACTGCCCCTAGCCCTACATCAGAAGCATCGGTTTGTACCACAAATGTCTTAGTGAAATCAGGAGTGATGAGTACTGGCTCTCTACAGAGAATTAATTTCAGTCTTTGGAATGCCCCCTCAGCCTCTTTACTCCATTTAACCATGACAGACCTACTTCCCTTGGTCAGATCTGTCAAGGGCGCTGCTATAGTGGCGAAGTTAGGGATGAATCTGCGGTAATAGCCCACAATACCCAGAAAAGCTCTCACCTGCTTTTTGGTCACTGGCCATGGCTAATTTTGGATGGCTTCTACTTTGTTGACCTGGGGCTTGATGACACCTCTTCCTATTATATACCGCAGATAACGCGCCTCCTCCAGACCCAACGTACATTTTTTTGGATTTGCAGTCAAACCTGCAGCCCTGAGGGAGTCTACCACTGCTTGCACCTTTGGTAGGTGACTTTCCCAGTCTTCACTAAAAATGATGATGTCATCTAAATAAGCAGAAGCATACCTGCGATGGGGCTTAAGGATGATATCCATTAATCTCTGAAAAGTGGCAGGAGCCCTATGTAGCCCAAAGGGAAGGCAGACATATTGGATCAGACCATCAGGGGTGACAAATGCAGTCTTCTCTTTAGCATGGTCAGTGAGCGGTACCTGCCAATACCCTTTCGTCAGATCTACTGTAGAGAAAAATCTAGCATGTCCCAATCTCTCTATCAACTCATCCACCCTTGGCATTGGATAGGCGTCAAACTTTGACACCTCATGTAATTTCCGGAAGTCGTTACAAAACCGTAGTGTGACATCTGGTTTGGGTATCAGGATTATGGGACTTGACCATTCACTATTTGGCTCCTCAATAACCCCAAGATCCAACATTTTTTTGACTTCTTCTGAAATGGCCTGTCTACGAGCTTCTGGTACCCTGTATGGCTTTAAGTGTACCCGTACCTGTGGCGCAGTGACAATGTCATGCTTGACTATGGAAGTACGCCCAGGTAATTCGGAGAACACATCAGTATTCCTAAGGACAAACTCCTTTGTCTGCTGCACTTGTGCCCTAGACAAGGTCTCCGAGATGCGCACCCCTGGTACACTCTTAGGAGGGACATTTACCTCAGGTGGGGACTTCCACGGGCTACCCCTACTGGGTAAACTCACTGCAGACAAGGACTCTCGCTCTTTCCATGGCTTTAGCAAATTAACATGGTAGATTTGCTCAGGCTTCCTCCTGCCGGGCTGGTACACCTTATAGGTGACTTTCCCCACCTTCTCAACAACCTCATATGGCCCGTGCCATTTGGTCAAGAACTTGCTTTCTACAGTTGGCACCAAGACCAGCACTCGGTCCCCTGGCTTAAAGGTTCTGACCTTAGCCGACCTGTTATACAGTCGACTCTGGGCCTCCTGTGCTTGCTCTATGTGGGCCTTTACTATGGGCATTACTGCCGCTATCCGGTCCTACATAAGGGTGATGTGTTCGATAACACTTTTGTAGGGGGTGTGTTCTTGCTCCCAGGTCTCCTTGGAGATGTCCAGGAGCCCACGAGGGTGTTGGCCATATACTAGCTCAAATGGAGAGAACCCGGTGGAGGACTGGGGTACCTCACGTACTGCAAACATCAAATATGGCAATAAACAATCCCAGTCTTTACCATCCTGGCTAACCACCCTCTTTAACATGCCCTTCAAGGTCTTGTTGAACCTTTCAACAAGTCAGTCAGTTTGGGGATGATATACTGACGTACGCAGGTGTTTAATTTTTAAGAGCTTGCACATCTCCTTCATGACCCATGACATAAACGGGGTCCCCTGGTCTGTGAGGATCTCTTTAGGAATGCCAGTTCGGGAGAACATGTTAAACAGCTGTCTGGCAATGACCTTTGCAGAGGTGTTTCTCAGGGGTACCGCCTCAGGATACCGGTTGGCATAGTCTAATACAACCAGAATGTACTGATGCCCTCTAGCGGATTTCACCACCGGGCCAACTAGATCCATTGCAATCCTGTCAAACAGTACCTCTATGATGGGCAGTGGGACTAAGGGACTTCTGAAGTGAGACACAGGGGCCGTTAACTGACACACAGGGCATGACTCACAGTACTCTTTTACACTTCTATATACACCAGGCCAGTAAAACCTCCGCGAGACCCGTTCTAGGATTTTCACATAGCCCAAATGACCTCCCAATACATGCTTATGGGCTAAATCTAATACTGTTCGGCGATAGGGCTGAGGCACAACCAGCTGCTCAAGCTCCTCCCCCCGTATCTTATCTATACGGTAGAGTAGTTCCTGATTAACTGCAAAGTAAGGGTACCTTGTATCAGCCCCTGGAACTTGTGAGACCCCATTGATTACAGTAACACTTTCACGGGCTCTTACCAGCAAGGTATCTCTAAGCTGGGCTGTCCCAAAATTGTCCCGTGACACCTCCAAGTCCGGCATATCTGGACCCTCCTCCGATTCTTCCGTGTCACCTGCCAGCACTGCTAGGGGAAATTTCCCATTTTCACTTGGGGTCACCCCTACTGCTGGTACCTCTGTGTCTGGGTCATAAGGCTCAGGGGTTACCTCCTGACACACATTATTTTCCACAATATTAGCACACAATGCATTCCTTCCCCCCCACAAGTCCCAAAACAATGGAAAGTCTCTTCCTAAGATGACTTCATGAACTAAAGTCTTAACCATGCCCACCTCATGGGTAACAGCACCACAAGGGGTGCCTATGGTGATATCAGCAGTGGGGTATTCCCGTGTGTCACCGTGGATACACAACACCCCAACAGTACGTCCACTGTATACCCCAGAACCGACCAAAGACCCATGCACGACGGTTACCAGGCTTCCCGAGTCCAGCAGGGCAGATACTGAGTAACCCCCAATGGAGACAGTGCACATTTGTGGCTCAGTCCCGGACACAATCTCTGCCACCAGAACGGGACGGGCAAAGAGAGAAACATGCCTGGAGGTATTACAGTCCATGGGCTCGACGGTAAGGGGACAGTTAGCCGCTATGTGCCCCCATTCACGGCACCGCCAACACTGTATGCAACCTTGGTCTCTGTCGCGAGACCCCCGTCGTGGCCCAACTGCTGGCCCCCTCTCAGGGTCACCTCCCTGTGTAGCCTGCCTCAGATCTCAAGTAACCGGAGCAGTCTTACCCACACCTTTAGCCTTCTTGGTCTCCCTGGCATTGCCCCTGCCGGTGGAGGTCTGTAGCAGCTCCTCAGTGGCACAATACCGCTCCACCAGGTTTACCAGCTGGTCCGCATCAGTAGGTCCTGCTTGCCCAACCCAGTGCTGTATTCGAGGCGTCAAAGAACGGGTGAATTTGTCTAGGACGACCCACTCAATGATCTGCGCTGGAGTGCACTTCTCCGGCTATAGCCACTTTGACACTAGATGGATTAGGTCATGCATCTGGGACCGTGGCGGAAGGCTTTCCGAGAAAGTCCAGGCATGCACCCGCCCTGCACGAACCTGCTTGGTTACCCCCAACCGAGCCAGGATCTCCGTCTTTAGCTTGGCATAGTCGCGGGAGTCCAACCCACTCAGGTCAAAGTAGGCCTTTTGGGGTTCTCCTGTTAGGTAAGGCGCCACAACATCCGCCCACTGGTCCACAGGTAGCCTTTCACGCTCCGCGATTCTCTCGAAGACAGTGAGATACGCCTCTATGTCGGCGGTAGGCGTCATCTTTTGCAGAGTGGCTTGCACTGTGGCCCTCACAGATGGTTGCACACTTTGGGTTCTTTCCGTAGTCAAAGCTTGTGGTATGGTCACAGCTCCTGCCAACTTTTCTACCAACAGTCTATTCATCTCAACTTGCTGTTGTAGTACCGTCTGCTGCTGTTGTAGCATGGCTTGGGAGGCCTCGCACTGTTGCCGACTGATCTCCTGCTGTTGCCCAGTGGCTTCTTGTTGTTGACGATTAGTGTCTTGTTGCTGCAGACTGGCTTGGATCATCTGTTTGACCAGTTCTTCCATTGCCACCGCCTTTTTAGATAATTCACCTGCCGCCTTCACCCAAGACATAAAGCGGCACACAACAAATCAGTCCTTTTAGTGTGTGTGTCTCTTTAAGACTGCGTTTTAGTTCACTGCCCACATCCTTCACCATATGTAGGGAAGTTAGCTCAGTAGAGTGCAGTTTTTGTAGTGTGAACAGCAGTCAGAGTCCCAGACACAACATAAAGTTCAAATATAGGCTTGGCCTGCGTTTATTGGCAGGTTCAGAAAACAAATGAAAATGCAGCCTTTGCTTCAGGCATAAACAAAATAAACCCTGCTTGTCCAGCACTAACTAAACACAAGACAGTTTTCCTCACTATACGTGCGACTAGCTACAACCGCACGAACAAAACATACTATACAGTTCAGTCCACAAGTTTTTTTACCTTTGATAGCTTCAAAAGTATCTCCTGAGGCCAGCAGCCTTCAGCATTCCTAGCTGCACCCAGCCTCACTCTGTCTGCAGCTCTTGCAGGCTTTATGGACCTGCTAATGGTCCAGCCTCAGCACCTGTGGTGCCTGACTCCAAACACTAAGACCCGGAGTGGAGGAAGTGGGATGGATGGTCCAACGGCCAAACCTGTCATCCATCCCAAAAAAACAGGCCCAAACACATTTTATCAAAACGTCTCCAGCAACTACTTTTGCTGGAGACCATATCGCACTTTCCTGGTTTCCCATGTCTCCTGGTGGGAGACATGAACTTCCCTCAGTCTCTAGTAGGCATAATAGCTGAACCCAGGAGAAATATACCGACCATCCAGGATTAACCCCTTCAGTGTCTCACAATATATATATATATATATCTTAATATTATAAAAATGAGTTTCTGTCTGTCTGTTCTCTATGCGCGACCAAACTACTGGACCGATTTTCACCAAATTCGGCACACAGGTACATCAGGTGCTCAGGAAGGTTTTAGACCAGGTCTCATCTCTCTAGGACATAACGTTCCCGAGATATTCCCAAAATATGACCTGCATTAGCCAATATTAGCCTGACAGCATTGGTTTTAAACCCCAACTGCCATTCTCTGCATAGACACACACAGGGAGGGCAGGTTTCCATAACAACACAGCCAGGTAATTAGCAGCCAGCTGAGGATCTCAGGTAACAATCCAGTCATTTCTATTCAATGCTTTAAAGGGGCAGAGTGCTGTGGATGATACTGTTAAAGGGGTATTCCGGTTACCATAAATATAACTTATGTTTTAGACTAATTTTAGACTATGACCATTCAGTAGTAAATCTTCCACTGCTACCCATTGCGTGTCCTCATAAATTACCATGGCACCGACCTGTGATTCACACCACTCTCAAAAGAATGACTTACAACACCTGCTCCAGGTTTCACTAAGCCACACCCCGACTCTGTCAGGCCACGTCCCCTTCCCCCTCTGCAGCCAATTGGGATTGAAAAAATGAAGGTAAAAATAAACTTCTGTCAGCTGCAGGGGTGGGAGGGTGAGTTTCTCTCTGCAACAACACACAGAAACATTAGATGAAATAGACTAATATTAGACTACTACCGTTCAGTAGTAATAAAAGATTTCTTCCACTAATAAAAGTTTTCTTCCACTAAAAGGACTTAAAAGCAACCCCCCAAGGTCCCGCTAAACCACGCCCCCGGTCAGGCCACGCCCTCTCCCACTCCGCAGCCAATGGGGATTGAAAAAATGAAGGTAAAAATCAACTTCTGTCAGCTACAGGAATGGGTGGGAAGGAGACTTTCTCTCTACAATGACACACACACAAACATTAAATGAAATAGATTAAATATACCCGTGCGAAGCAATGTTTTCTTCCACTGCTACCCACTGTGTTTCCTCAAATTACCATGGCATTGACCTATAATTCAGGCCACCCTGAAAAGAAAGACCTAAAAACACCCCCCCCCCCAAGGTCCTGGTAAACCTCGCCCCCGACCCGGTCAGGTCATGCCCCCTCCCACTTTGCAGCCAATGGGGATTGAAAAAATGAAGTTAAAAATCAACTTCTGTCGGCGGCATTGACTTTCTCTCTGCAACGACACACAGAAACGTTAAATGTAATAGGTGAAATATACCCAGGCGGGTCTTTCTGCTAGTGTATATATATATATATATATATATATATATATATATATATATAAAACTTTTCTTTTTAACCCTTTCACTCCCGGAGGTTTTTTTGGCTATGCATTTTTGTTTTGCGCTCCCTGCCTTCAAACAGCCATAACTGTTTTATTTTTCTGTTCACATAGCTGTTTGAGGGCTTGTTTTTTGCGGGACAAGTTGTACTTTCCAATGCCGCCATTTAATATTTGATATGGTGTGGTGGGAAGCGGGAAAAAAATTCCAAATCGGGTGAAATTGCAAAAAAAATGCTATTCCGCTACAGTTCTACGGGTTTCTTATTTACAGCGTTCGATGTGCATTAAAATTGACCAGTTACTTTCATTCTACTTGTCAGTACGAATCCGGCAATACCTAATATGTATAGTTTTTCCTGCGTTTTGATAGTGATAAAATAATTAGAAAGTTGCCCTTTTTTTTTCCTTGTCATATCTTGACCCCTATAACTTTTTGGTATTTATGTGTACGGAGCTGTATGGGGGCTCATTTTTTGCGGGGCGATCTGAAGTTTTTATTGATACCATTCTGGGGTGTGTATGACTTTTTGATCACTTTTTATTTAATTTTTTTAGAAAAAAAAGCGACAAAAAACGGTGAATGTCCATTTGGACGCTTTTTTCCGCCACACAATTCGCCGTATTGGAATTTTTTTTTATATTTTAAAAGTATGGGCGTTTTTGGTCACGGTGATACCCATGATGTCTATATTTATTGTTATTTAGGTATTTATTTTTTAATTATACGGAAAGGGGGGTGATTTGAACTTTTATATATTTTTTATTTTTTATATATTTTTTAACTTTTTAAAAAAAAAATTTTTGACTATTTTAAAGCTCAAATATGAGCTCATTTATTGTGTTTTTCTTTTCTTTATGAGCAATCAGGGATTTACTAGACTGAGATAAATCCAGGAATTGCTCATTTCTTATCCTGGCCTGCCATCTAGTGGCCAGAATAAGAATTGCAGTTTGAAAACTGTAATCCTCACCAGCGAGGATTACAGTTTTCATATGGTGTACAGACACCCCGATTGGCCACTCGGGGCGTCTGTACACCACCCGGAAGCGTACGCTTCCGGGTTCAGACACAACTAGATGCCGTGATCACGGCATCTAAAGGCCCAGCAAGACGCCGACGATCAGGTAAGTAGCGGCAAGTCTCTTCTGTTAGAAACTTGCGAGCGGGCGCCATGTGCCCGCATCGCCCCAGCGCCGTACATGTACGGCGCTGGGAGTGTAAGGGTTAATATATATATTTTATATATATATATATATATATATATATATATATATATATACACACACATATATAAAGTCCCTAATATGCCAATTAAAAAATAAAAAAATAAGTTACAAAAATAAATAAATAAAATAGACATATTTTGTATCACCGCGTCCGCAACGACCGGCTCTATAAAAATATCACATGATCTGCCCCATCAGTTAAACGCCGTAAAAAAAAAACATTACGCCAAAACAGATTTTTCAAAAAACATAATACCAATCAATCAAAAAGTCGTATGTATCCCAAAATGGTAGCAATAAAAACGTCACCTCATCCTGCAAAAAATGAGCCCCCACACAAGATCATAGCCAGAAAAATGAAAAAAATATGGCTCTAAAAAATTGCAACACAAAAACATGTTTTTTTCTAAAAATGCTCTTATTGTGTAAAACGTTAAAAAAAAAGAAATATTTGGTATTGTTGCGTCCATAACAACCGATATATCACATGATCTACCCCATCAAGTGAACGGTGTAAAAAAAATATAGAAAAATGCCCCCAAACTGCTTTTTTTTGTGACTTAACCTCTCAAAAATGAGTTAAAAAAGTGATCAGAAAGCCGGATGTACCACAAAATGGTGCCAATAAAAAGCACAGCTTGTCCCGCAAAAAATAAGCCCTCACACAGCAAGTTATCACTCTTAAAAACCATGACCGAAAATTCCATGTTAGAAAATGCAGATGCTGCTCCTACCCTTCTGAGCCCTGGCGTATACCCAAATAACAGTTTACGACCACATGTGGGGTGTTTCTGCAAACTGCAGAATCGGGGTAATAAATATTGAGTTTTGTTTTGTTGTTAACCCTTGATGTGTTACAGGAAAAAATTGAGTAAAATGGAAAATCTGCAAAAAAAAGTGAAATTTTTGCTATTTTGCTTTAATTCCTGTGTAATACTTAAAGGGTTAACAACATTTCTAAAACCAGTTTTGAATAGTTTGAGGGGTGTAGTTTCTAAAATGGGGTAATTTATGGGTGGTTTCAATTATGTAAGCCTCACAAAGTGACTTCAGAACTGAACTGGTCCTTAAAAAGTTGATTTTGCAAATTTTCAAAAATTGCTTCTAAAATTCTAAACCTTCTAACGTCCCAAAAAAATAAAATTGCACTACCAAAATGATGCCAACATAACGTAGACACATGGGGAATGTCGATTAATGAGTATTTTATGGGGTATCACTATCTGTCTTAAAAGCAGAGAGATTCAAATTTAGAAAACAGTGAATTTTTTCAAATTTTCGTTAACTTTTGGATTTTTTTTTATAAATAGAGGTATTATTTTATAAATAAAACATATCGACTCAAATTTACCACTGTCATGAAGTACAATGTTTCACGAGAAAACAATCTCAGAATGGCCTGATTAAGTAAAAGTGTTCCAAAGTTATTACCACATAAAGTGACACGTCAGATTTGCAAAATTAGGCCTGGTCAGGAAGGGGGTAAATGGCCCGGCCTGGAAGTGGTTAAAGATGACCTATGATCTCTCCTGACATGTCTGTTTCAGTAACTACTTACATTCCACGTGAGATAACAATTGTGAATCATCCTATCTCCTTAAGTTTATGAATGAATTGCCAAATGTCTGCAATAGGTCCAACTGGATTTTACCAGTTGGGGGGCGTGTCCCTGAACAGTCTAACACTGGCAGAACTAGTGTCAGACTGTGCAGAGACACACACCGGACTGGTAACACCCATCTGGACCTATTATAGATATTTAGCAATTCATTCATAAATCTCTCTAAGAATAATAAAGGAATGACCCAACATAGTGTCATAAGAATAGATGTTCCAGAATTTTTATTACTTGGGACACACAAGCACAGTAGTCACTAAAACAAACATGTCGGGAGAGAGGACAAGTCCTCTTTAAGGGGTTAAATAGACTGGGGCGGGTAACAGATCAGCTTCAATAAAAAAAAATAATTAAATGCAGTAAAAAGTATTTAAAAATATAAACCTGAAAGTGAAAAAAAATCTATTTTTTTACCTATAATTTATATAATAATTATTGAGAAAGAGGGCTAAAATTGAGAACAAAAGCAAAATGATCTTCCAAAAAATGTTACAACTAACAATAGAGAAAAGGAGAGTACAGGACAAATTGGTCCCATGAAAAGTATAAATGGCATCTTGGTCTTTTGTGACTTTGAGACTTTGAGAATTGGGAGCTATTAAATATGTTCTTTTCATCTGTGCTTATGAAGGAACAGACCGGTATGGGTATGTTTTATAACATCACTAATGACAGCACAATAGCTGCCTCGCTGAGGCTGACACGAGCATCGGTCCAGAGCAGATTCGAAAAAATAATGAGAAGAAGGTAGCTGCACCAAATGGCTTCCTTACGTAATCTTAGGAAAACTTAACCCAAGCACTATGAATTCAGAGTCTATCAGAAGCTCCATTGCAAACAGCTATTTAAGCAAGTGTCTGGTAATTACCATGAGGGCAATGTTTATAATAAAAAATTGTTTAATATTACTTATTTCCCGCCGCAAGGTGAAGGAATTAGCAGAGTTAGGGCCCATGTCGTTTTTGTGGTCCGCCAGTCGAGAGCCTACCATCATTTTTTTTACACCTTCACAAATGTCCTATCCTTGCTCACAAAATGGAATAGGACAGGTTATATCTTTTTGTGGGGTCACAGAACGGACTTACGGATTCAGACAGCACACAAACGTGCTGTCCACATCTTTTGCGGCCCCATTGAGATGAACGAGTCCACATCTGATCCCAAAAAATGCAGATTGGATGCGGACCAAAACCACAGTCATGTGCATGAACTCCTATTGTCCATCTTACTCCTAGAACACAAAAGGTGGATCATACTTGGTGACGGGGCTGGGACAATGGGTAAGCGAAGAGCCTACCTAGGAAACTACCTCACCACCCTTCGGGGGGTGGGGGCAGTCTCCTACCAATAGCTTGTACAGGCAGAAACAATGATGGTAGTTATAGTACTCCCTGACTCTTCTTCTAGGGACAATTTGTAGTCTCTTCAAACAACTACAGGCATGCTATACTGTTCATGTTAACCCTTTCTGCATTTTCCGATCCGGAAGGTTAGTCCATCTCAAAGTGTGGTTGATGCCACAGGCAATATTCACTTTCCACAGCATCAAAATGGCCCCATAAACAATCAAATACCTTGCAGTCTTAATGTTGCATGATCTTAAAGGGGTTCTCCAAGTTATATTTATTGATGACCTATCCTCTGGGGGGTCCGACACCCGGCACCCCCGCCATTCAGCTGTTTGAAGAGGAGGCGTGCGCCGTACCAGCGCTGCCTCTTCATTGTTTACACGCTAGCCATAACAGGGATAGCGGTGAGTAGGTGTAGTTACAACTAACGGCCCCATTAATTTTATTGGGAAGGATTGCTCTAATAGACTTGTATGGGAACGCTTTTCCATTGAAAAAGGCTCTAGTAAGAGCCGAAACGTCGCGTCTCCCACATGGGTGAATAAAACTCTTTCACTTTTTTGCAACTGTGAGAGTGCTGCCATTTTTTTGTTTTGTATTAGTTACTAGTTAGCAGCTATTCCTGACTGTTATAGGGAAGGACTTTTTTTTATTTGTCTTAGTTATCTGCTTATTTTTCTTAAATCTTCATTTTCTCTTATCTTGGATGACATTTTGGGGCTTTGGAACCAATTACTCAACTTACAATGGTTTCAACATACAATGGTCCTCCTGGAACCAATTAATATTGTATGTTGACTGACCAATGTACATACTACCAGCACTTTCATAGCTCATCCTACAGTCATGTATTCATCTCTACGGCTAGGGCTACACGTTGACAGTTGTCGCGCAAAACCCGTCGCAGTCAGCATCCCTGAGTAGCGGGGATCCCATAGAGATTAATGGGATCTCCGTGGCAGTCGAAAGAAATCCAACACGGTTGGATTTCGTGCGACTGCCGCGGCGATCCCTTTCATCTCTATGGGATCCCCACTACTCAGGGATCCTGGCTGCGACGGGTGTCGAGTGACAACTGTCGCCGTGTAGCCCTAGCCTAATATGTCCATGTTCATCTCTCCACTTGGGCCTCGGAGGACAGCACTGTTGACTTTAAAGAAGAACTCTCGACAAAAATGTTATTCCATGTCCTGCTAGAAATGTACATGATGTAATCTGTAGTGAATGTAATTTTCTTACCAGTGTCTGAATTTTTTACTTATATCATCTTGAAGTTTCTTATATGTGTCATGTGACCAGCAATTAGACCCACCAACTCACACATAGACTTATGTGTGGACAGGAAGTCTAATTCTCTATGTATTCCTATGAGACTGAAAGTGAGGCTCCTATAGGAATGAATAGAGCAGTTACTGGCTTTCTGTCCTGGGTCAGTTGGAGGTCAGGGAGTTGGTCACATGACCTAGCTACAATAAGAAGAGAGGTTTTTACTCACAGAAACAGTCACTGATAAGAAAATGACAATCACTACAGATTATATCATGTACCTTTCTGACAGGTCAGAGAATAAAAATTTTTGCGGGAGTTCTTCTTTAAGTTCTGGGATCATTGGTTCAAATCTGTATGTACTTTCTCTTTTAATGTGGTCTCCTCCCACACTCCAAAAACATAGGTCAGCTTCCTACGAACTGGTTCTAGTGTATGCGTGTCTGAGCCAATTTCAAAATACGTTGCAGCTATTTAAGCAACAGATAAGAAACCTACAGATATTAAAAAGGAGTAGTGAAGTAACACAAGATTGTTTTGCAAGTTGCTTCATTTTTTAAATTAAATACAAGAGAGAAATGAGAACTAAATTGCACAGTGCACGTAGCCATATTCCTTTCTACATAAAACCCTCAAAACTTTAAATAGTTACATTAAGGGCGACTTCTCATGCTTCAGATTTTGTTGCATAAAATTTTCAAAGAATGAAATTTGGTTCCAATCATCTGAATGTGACTTGCAGAAATCCATGTGCTTCCTGCCAAAATGACCCCATTCAAATGAATGGAATTTATTTTCAGTTGCAGAAAACTTTCTACAACAAAATCAGCTGTATTGAAGGCACCCTGACATGGTGGCAATGTATTTTACACAGCAAACACTAAACTCCGATCATGGACTTTTAACATCTCAGATGCCATAGTCTATGGTGACCATAGACTGACTGGTCAATTACTGGGAGTGCTGCATTCCTGGTGAATGAACATCTCCCCTGCGACAAAATCATGAGAGACATTTGGTTGCTATGGCAGCCTCAGGCCTTCTGAAGGCTTCATAGTGATTCTCCCATACACTGCAATGGAAAATCATTGCAGTCTATGGGATATGCAAAAAATTCAAATCACCCCCTTTCCCCATGTTAAAAGTAAAAATAAATAGACAATAAAAAATAAAGATCGTTGGTATCACCGCATGACAAAATACCTGATGACTGGCGTAATGGAAAAAGAAATCTAAATGGCTGATTCACCGTTTTTTAGATGCTTCAACTCTCCCCTAAAAAAATTAAATACACACCCCAAAATGGTATCAATGAAGACAATAAATCATCCTCATGCCACTCCGTAGATGTAAATATAAAACGGTTATGCGAGTGAGAATATATTTTAATTAGAGATGAGTGAGCATGCTCGTCCAAGCATGGTGCTCGTTCGAGTATTACGGTACTCGTAAGTGCTCGCTGCTCGGACGAGTATCTCGCCATGCTCGAGGAAATAGCATCTTCCGCATTTTGCATTTTTGGCGCCTATAAACTCATCCAATCACAAGCCAGGAGACTCTGCGGTACACCCAGCATCACGTGGGGCCCTTACATGTCGATAGCAGGGGTTGGCTGGCCTGATTAGGTGACCCTGGAATATACTAGTGACTGGCCGCGGTGCTCGGCTCAGATGCTGTCTGGATGTCGTTAGGGACAGATCTGCTGCGTTTCAGGGAGAGTGTTAGGGCCTGGATTTAGTTCTCTGTTAGGCAGGAGTGATCTGAAAAGAACCCAACAGCACTTCTAAGGGCTACAAGACATTTTTTTTGTCTCCTGGCTGGCACTAGTAGTGCAGCTATCGCCATATATAACACTTTTTTTTTTATTGTTTTAACTCAGTGATACAAATCCATTTCATACAGCAGTGTGGAACCATTCTGTGTGTCACAGTTCAGCTGTCCACTCACCACAAACCACAATCCGTATTTTCTGTCCAGGAGACCCATACTGTACGTAATCAAATACGGTCTTTTGCTTTCACTGATACAGCTACATTACAAAAATCTCTGTGCGACATTTGTCTGGGTTGCAATTAAGCAGACCAAGTCTGTCTAATCTAATAGTTTCAGTGTAATTGCTCCATACTGCACGGTACGTAATAACATACGTAATTTTGCTCTAACTTATCCACCTATATATTTTCTTGTTCAGATTGAACAAGTTTGTGGGTTTCAGTACAGCAGGCCCATTTATTTATTTTTTTATATAATACACTTATACACAGAAAATGTTGAACCCCAGGGCTAAGAATCGAGGACGAGGGCATGGGCGTGGGCATTCAATTACTGCATGGGGCAGAGGCCGTGGTCCTGGGCAGGGTGAGACAGTACCTGCTGATAAGGGAGCAGGGGAACGCCGCAGAGCTACACTCCCTAGCTTCATGTCTCAACTTACAGGAACACGTGGTAGAGGAATGTTGAAACCACAACAGTGCGAACAGCTGATGTCGTGGATTGCGGACAATGCTTCAAGTAATTTGTCCACCAGTCAGTCTTCCACGCAGTCCACCCACGTTACCCAAGGGAGCACTCCTCTGGCTCCTCCACCTCAACCTCCTTCCCCCCAGTCTGCCCCCTCCCAGGAAAATTTGGAATGCGATCCGGCATACTCTGAGGAACTGTTTTCTGGACCCTTCCCAGAGTCACAAACCACTTCTCAGGTTGCTGCTGACCTCTTTCCCGATGCCCAAGTTTTCCAACTGTCGCAGTCTGTGGGTGATGATGATGATGACAATGTTGACTTAGTGGAAGAAGTGTGTAAAGAGGTGTCGGACGATGAGGAGACACGGTTGTCAGACAGTGGTGAAGTTGTTGTCAGGGCAGGAAGTCCGAGGTGGGAGCAGACTGACGAATTGGAGGATGACGAGGTGACTGACCCAAGCTGGGTTGATAAGCCGAGTGAAGACAGTGCTTCTGAGGCGGAGGCGAGTGCTGCACCAGAACAGGTTGGAAAAGGCAGTGGTGTGGCCAGAGGGAGAAGCAGGGCCAGAGCTGGTGCATCAGCAGCAACTGTTTCACATAGTGAAGCTCCCGTGGCGAGGCCTAGATGTTCACAAGTCTGGAGGTTCTTTAAAGAAAGTGAGGATGACCGACGGACTGTGGTGTGCAACCTGGGCCACACCAGGATCCGCAGGGGTGCAACCGCTACTAGCCTAACCACCACCAGCATGCGCAGGCATATGAGTGCTAAACACCCCACTCAATGGAACCAAGGCCGTTCACCTCCTGCGGGTCCCACCACTGCTCCTTCCCCTGTGTCACTCGCTGCCTCTGCTAGTCAACCCCTGGCCAGAACTCCAGCACGAGCGCCTCCCGCCATAAAACTACACCTTCGCCTCCACGATCCTCCACAGCGTCCACCAATGTGTCCCTGAGCAGCGTTCAGCTGTCTTTACAGCAGACGCAAGAGGAAATACAGTTCCACCCACCCACATGCCCAAGCCCTCAACGTCCACATCTTCAAATTGCTGAGCCTGGAGATGCTGCCCTATAGGCTGGTAGAGACCGAGGCCTTTTGCAATCTCATGGCCGTGGCTGCCCCTCAGTATTCAGTCCCCAGCTGTCACTATTTTTCCCGATGTGCCGTCCCAGCCCTACACCAGCACATGTCACAGAACATCATCCGTGCCCTGACCAACGCTGTTTCTGAGAAGGTCCACCTAACCATGGACACGTGGACAAGTGCTGCCGGGCAGGGACACTATATCTCACTGATGGCACATTGGGTTAACTTGGTGGAGGCTGGGACCGAGACTGACCCTGGGGCCGCTCATGTACTGCCCACACCGAGGATTGCGGGGCCTACCTCGGTCACGGTCTCTTAGACGTACTATGCCTCGTCCTCCGACCCCTCCTCCTCCTCCACCTCCTCCTCCAAATTACCATCCGTGGGCACGGCGCCTTCAGTTGGTAGCTCTAGGCGCAGCAGCAGTGCCGTGGGTAAGCGCAAGCAGGCGGTGCTCAAACTGCTGAGCTTAGGTGACAAAAGGCACATCGACCAAGAGCTGTTACAGGGCATCACAGCGCAGACCGATCTGTGGCTGGCACCGCTGAACCTCAAGCCAGGCATGGTTGTGTGTGACAACGGGCGTAACTTGGTGGCGGCTCTGCAACTCGGCAGACTGACACGTGCCATGCCTGGCCAACGTGTTCAATCAAATAGTTCAGCGGTTCCTCAAGACATACCCAATCTGTCTGATTTGCTCACCAAGGTGCGCCGCATCTGTGCGCATTTCCGCAAGTCGACCACAGATGCTGCCACTCTCAGGGCAGCGCAGCGCCGCCTACAACTGCCTGCTCACCGACTGTTGTGCGACGTGCCCACAAGATGGAATTCGACATTAAACATGTTATCCAGAGTTTACCAGCAGCTCAGAGCGATTGTAGACTGCCAGATGTCAACTTCCACCAGAACTGGTAGTCAGGTCAGTCAGATTCCTCAAGTCTACAATGAGGAGTGGACGTGGATGGCTGATATCTGCCAGGTGTTGAGCAACTTTGAGGAGTCAACACAGATGGTCAGCGGCGATGCCGCCATTATCAGCCTCACCATCTCGCTGCTTTGCCTGTTGAAAAACTCACTGCTCAGCATGAAGTCGGATGCTTTGCGCTTGTCACAAGAGACGGTGGAGGAAGATACGTCGCTTGATAGCCAGAGCACCCTCCGGTCTGTTTCTCAGCGCGTATCGGAGGAGGGGAATGAGGATGAGGAAGAAGAGGAGGAGAATGTCGGCGAGACAGAAGAGGGTACCAGTGCTCAGTCCTTCTTAACTCTTGAGCGTGTATGGGATGAAGAGGAGGAGGAGGAAATGGAGAGTCAGGCCAGTGAGGAGAGGGAATTCTTGCGTGTTGGGACTCTGGCGCACATGGCAGACTTCATGTTAGGCTGCCTATCCCGTGACCCTCGCGTTAGAAGCATTTTTTCAAACACCGATTACTGGGTGTTCACTCTCCTGGACCCACGGTACAAGCAGAACCTTTCCACTCTCATCCCTGTAGAGGAAAGGAGTATGAGAGTGAATCAATATCAACAGGCCCTGGTGCACAAGCTGAAACAATTCTTCCCATCTGATGCCGCTAGCGGCAGAGGGCATGGTTCTGTGGGCCAAATAGCGGGGGAGAGGAGGCGAGCAGGCAGCTTGTCCAGCACTGGCAGGGGAACGCTCTCCAAGGCCTTTGCCAGTTTTATGTCACCCCAGCAAGACACTGTCACCTGTCCCCAGTCTAGGCAGAGTAGGGGGGAGCTTTATAGAAAGATGGTGAGGGAGTACATAGCTGACCATACCAACGTCCAGACCGATCACTCTGCTCCATACAACTACTGGGTTTCAAAGCTGGACATGTGGCCTGAACTGGCGCTGTACACCTTGGAGGTGCTGGCCTGCCCTGCCGCTAGCGTGCTGTCAGAGCGGGTATTCAGTGCAGCTGGTGGCATCATCACCGATAAGCGTACACGCCTGTCAACTGACAGCGCTGACAGGCTGACACTTATTAAAATGAACAAAGCCTGGATTTCACTGGAATTCAAATCTCCTCTGGGGGAAAGCAGCTAAAGATTTACATTACTTATGTATCCGATTCCTCTTCTTTACTCCTCCTACTCCTCCTCCTCCTCCTCCTTGTCGTCTTTGCCTAACGCTGACCCAAAAAACGCCATTTTTTAGAGGTCCAACTGGCACTGTTTTACCACAATTTTTCAGGAGGGCCCCCTACAGGCCCTCTCTTCAAACAATTTTTACGGAGGTCCACCTACAGGCCTTCTCTCTAAATAATTTTTCTGGAGGTCCACCTACAGGCCCTCTCTCCAAACAATTTTTCCGGAGGGCCACCTACAGGCCCTCTCTCCAAACAATTTTTCCGCAGTGTCAACTACAGACAGTGTAAAACAATGTTTCAGGAGCGTCAAACAGACAGTCCAAAACAATTTTTCAGGAGGCGCAAGTACCGACATTTAAAAAAAAAATTTTTTGGCTGAGGGTCGACTTTATATACTCCGAAAAGAAAAAAATTTTTGGAGGCTCAACAAAAGCCATTTCACTGCATTCTCAGTCGGACAAAGTCATTGGTGGTGTAACCGCCATGCTGTGTCAGACTAAATTTTTGGGTGCTTCACCAGCTACCGCATACTAACTCAGTCACTCTGTTGTCACCGCCGCCATACAGGGCCACAAAAAATGTTTATGTGGTTCGCCTGCTGCCGGAGTGTCACTCGCTCACTCTGTTGTCACCACCATAGTGGTTTGCACTATAGCAGCCCAAGTCTGCACATTCCCCTTTTTATCTCCGAGTGATCTATACTGCACGTCACGTAATAAAATAGGTTCTTTTGCTCTCAGTGATACAAATCCATTTAATAAAATCCTTTCTTTCTCTTTAACTGATCTATACTGAATGTCACTTTTAAAAATACGTCTTTTTCCTCTCTTTCTCTCTCTCCAAACTATTTTTCCAGATAGGTGCCTTATACGGTATTAAACTGAGAAGAATACATACAACACATGCTCCACTTGATCAATTTCATAGTTGACAACCGTACCGGTTGATGCTAAATTTTTAAGTTGGGGTCCTGCGTCGTCATTCGAACTCCATCTGGCTGTTGTCACCACCACACACGCTAGCCAAGGGGGCACTCCTCTGGCTCTTCCAGCTCAACCTCCTTCCCCCCACCTAGAGGCCCTCTCTCCAAACAATTTACCCGGATAGGGGACGTATTAGATATCATACAGTTTTTTTTTGTTTGGTTCCTCTTTTAATTGGCTCCTGACCTGTGATAGGCAGAGCATGGACACGTCCCCTTAGCTGCAGTAGAAAAGACACTCCCCTGGCCAGAGCAAGCTCTTTTTCCTTTTCCGTGTTCGAAAAATCCATGAAATATATGGTCCCAAGATAGGGGACATATACGATTTTAAACTGAGAAGAATCGATACCACACATGCCCCACTAGGAGAATTTGGGGTAATGGTGGGATTAGGCAGCCTCAGAGGCATCCATGCATGCTGCCCCTGCTGTTTCCTGTCCATTTCCGTTGTGTTTCCTTCATTTTCTGATGTTTCCAGGTTTTCACCCAGCCTTCCATAGGCAGAGCCTTGGGTCCCCTGCAAAAATGCTCGAGTCTCCCTTTGACTTCAATGGGGTTCGTTACTCGAAACGAGCACCTGAGCATCGGGAAAATTTGACTCGAATAACGAGCACCCGAGCATTTTAGTGCTCGCTCATCTCTAATTTTAATATATCTTTTACAATATTAAAAGGCAAGAAGAACTTTGCTTTGTGGGGCATCGTTGCAATCGTACTGAACCACAGAATTAAAATAATATGTTATTTTTACCATATATGGAATGCTGTAAAAATGAAACCCATAAAACTATGGGAGAATAGCTTTTTCCAATTCCACCCTTTATTAATTTTTTTCCAGATTCCACTACTGTACATTGTATACAATCTCAAATGGTGCCATTACAAAGTACATCTTGTCCCTCAAGAAAACAAGCCCCAATACGACTATTTGAAAGATTAAAAAAAAAAAAAAAAAAAGCTATGGCTCCTGGAAGGCAGAGAGTAAAAATTAAAAATGAAAAAACTGAAAGTTGCTGCTTCATGAAGGGGTTAAACATGTGAATACAACACTCTTTGCTGTGAAAGGAAATGCTACACAGCCTGTGGTGCTCCAGACATCCAGGCAGACCACACAAAACTGATATGGAGCCCAATGCTGAACTCCTTCTGTTCCCGACATGACTGCACTGCATTTTTATGCACTGAGCTCCCCCTAGTGGTGTTTTCAAAAAGATAGTTTTATAATACACTGTATGAGGGAAGCAGCCATCATAGAGCATTATGGGGGAGACTTTTCTATTTATGCCAGTTGTGTAGTACAAATACATTGGAAAATATGGTGTTCAGAATGAGTGTTTTAAGAACCTGTTCCACTGTTTCTGACATTGGATAAATAAATTGGGTGAGGCGGTGTTTTTTATTATAATTTATTTATATATTAACATTTTATCTGTTTAATTAAAAAAAAAACAGAAATTGGTTAGCAATCTGGGGTGCTTTGCGTTCTACATTGCATGGGAGGGTTTTATACTCATACATACTAGTAAACTGTGTGAGACTGGTGGGCCCTTGCTAAGTTTTGATATTGAACCCTATGAGATCAGTTTTTGCCCTTGAACAAAACCCCTTTCATTCAAATACAAATGCACTGCAGTTCCCTGCACAGTAGGTGAATGGGCCAAACTATGCAGAGAAGCTGGCAAAGGCGCTTCTTTACCTTCAGTCTTAGGATTGTACATGCTCCATAGTTTGGAGCATAAATGAATGCCAAATGGTGGTAACATGCCATCACTTCTTAGAGGGAATCTGCCACCGGTTTTTAATTCCATAAGTAAAGGCAGCATAAATTAGTGACAGATCCCTTTACTAAACCGCTGGGTCCTTTGCTTTAATTGACCTAGCCATTTAGCGCTAAAATCTTGTACTGAACAACTCCAGCGCAAGAGGAGTTCAATCCCAAAATTCACAAGGACCCAACTGTTCCTGCCACCCAGAAAATATGTAAATCAGTTGCAGGAGGTGGGGAGAACATCTTCAGGACTCTTTGGCTTGCTCTGTGTATTGAACAACTCCAGCATTGGAGCTTTTGAATGTAAGATTTTATCAAAAATGGCTGGGTCAGTTAACCAATGTGACCCACTGTTTTACCAAGGGGATCCATCACTAATTTATGCTGTCCTTAGGGCCAAAAAACAAATGGTGAGATTCCCTTTAAAATTGGAATACCCTTTTACTTTAGGCTTTTCATTTTGAAGAGTATATTGAAGACATTTGTATAGATAAGATATAGATATATAAATAATAAATCCAGGGAACATTATTTTAAGATACAGTTTATTTAAAATACAATTAAAAAGATCTCAGTATTTACAGTGTACTATTTTGGAGTCAAGGCAAACTCTATACATCGCAATGTTATTAATGGAAAATATACACATGAATTAAAAATATTTATATACATCTATTAAAGGGGTTCTCCGGGCTTTTACTATTGTTGACCTATCCTGAGGATAGGTCATCAGTATCAGATTGGCAGGGGTCCGACATCGGCAAACCTGCCCATCAGCTGCATGTCTCTCTTCCTGTCTCTTCTTTGCCATAGACAGCAGCAGCAGACAGGAGGAGAGAAGGGATACAGCACATGTGCACGTCTCCTCATACAGCTGATCGTGGGGGTGCTGGGTGTCAGACCCCAGCCAATTCTGATATTGATGACCTATCCTGAGGATAGGTCATCAATAGTAAAAGCCCGGACAGCTCCTTTAATGCTTAAGCCAAACCTTATTCAACATAGAGAGATCTAGTGTTTAGGACTTCAGGTCATGTTCACTGTTTCATCATCATTTCTTCTAGGAAACTGCACCCCTGGCTCAAAAGTACTAGTGAGTTGGCACACAAACAGTAGCCAATACACATTTGTAGTATTGGATTGGGAATCCTTAGTGGTGAGCCTACACTTATAGATATTAGAGAACTAGCATTATATATATATATATATATTTTTTTTTTTTCAGAACTGGCCATTTACAGGAAGGGGTCATCTGACAATAGCACAAGTTCTGGTGTCTGATTTATAAAGTAATGGAGAAATTCCCTGCAGTATTTCTTATCATATCATAGGATTTCACTTGCTAGTAAATGGCCCAGTTCTAACATTGTCTGTATTGTGAAATAGATTTTTTGCTGTTCTCCAATATATCCTTGAAGAATCACTAAAGGTCAACCTAGAGTACACATTAAAGCTTCTACACACATTCAAGAACTGTCAAATGTCACTTATTTTCTCTAGTTCAGGAACACTTGAGTGTTCATTTCATGAGTACATTTGTTTTTTTCCCCTGCTCCGTTAGGTTAGAAAAGGTTCTATTTTTTCCCAAAAAGAGTGCGATACCTGTCCATGGGCTGTGTCCAGTATTGCAGTTCAGTCCTATTCATTTGGAAGGGGATGAGCTAAAATACCTGACAGAGCCCAAGGACAAGCTAATCCAAAACCCTGTTAAACTTCAATCTATCTTCTTTCCACAATGATCAGCTGCAAATCAACAATGTGTTAATATATGCAAATGAGCCTCTAGGAGCAACAGGGGCGTGGCTGTTACACCTAGAGGCTCAGTTCTCCCTTCAACTACCGCACCCTGCACTTTGATTAACTTTAGCAGGTCAGTGCCAAGTGTGGTGATGTGAAAAAAGAGCTGTATGGACACGGTCATGTGACCACAGCTGAGAACGGAAGATAGGAGCGATGAAGGTAAAGGACATTACAAAATTACAGCTACCTTCATAATTGATTACAGTATTTTATAGGATGATGATGCAATCCGAAGAACCTCTTTAAGCTACACTTCCTAGAATACAAATTACCACAGCACATTCTACAGAAATAGGGCTCATGCATACGACCGTATGTATTTTGCGGTCCGCAAAACACGGGTCCACAAAAAATATGGATGACCTCCGTGTGACATCCGTATTGATTCAGTTTTGTTTTTTTTTGCGGATCCATTGTAGCAATGCCTATCCTTGTCCACAAAACTGTCAAGAGTAGGACATGTTCTATTTTTTTTGTTGAACAGCCATTCAGACATATGGAAATGGAATGCACATGGAGTCATTTTTTTGCGGCCCCATTGAAATGAATAGGCCACACAAAATACGGAACAGAGAAGAAATACGTTGGTGTGCACGGGCCCATACTCTATACTGAAAATACTGGGAGATTTCAGCCCTGAAGGATAATACAGTCTGTAACTCAGGATCAGTACAATACCATTAATACAATACTTTTACAACTTTTTATGTTTTTATATTA
This sequence comes from Rhinella marina, assembly GCA_900303285.1. Lineage (NCBI taxonomy): Eukaryota > Metazoa > Chordata > Amphibia > Anura > Bufonidae > Rhinella > Rhinella marina. The sequence goes on along the minus strand of ONZH01019831.1, from coordinate 110,164 downwards.
ATTTCCTTTGTAAATAGTGTCAACATGTGAACATTCACTTTAAGCTCAGCAAACTAGTTCAGTGCCTTGCGAAAGTATTCGGCCCCCTGGAACTTTTCAACCTTTTGCCACATTTCAGGCTTCAAACAAAAAGATATAACATTTTAAATTTTTGGTGAAGAATCAACAACAAGTGGGTCACAATTGTGAAGTGGAACGAAATTTATTGGATCATTTAAACTTTTTTTGTAATAATAAAACTGAAAAGTTGGGCGTGCAAAATTATTCGGCCCATTTACTTTCAGTTCAGAAAGCTCACTCCAGAAGTTCATTGAGGATCTCTGAATGATCCAATGTTGTCCTAAATAACTGATGAAGATAAATAGAATCCACCTGTGTGTAATCAAGTCTCCGTATAAATGCACCTGCTCTGTGATAGTCTCAGGGTTCTGTTTAAAGCACAGAGAGCATCATGAAGACCAAGGAACACACCATGCAGGTCCATGATACTGTTGTGGAGAAGTTTAAAGCTGGATTTGGATACCAAAAGATTTCCCAAGCTTTAAACATCCCAAGGAGCACTGTGCAAGCGATCATATTGAAATGGAAGGAGTATCAGACCACTAGAAATCTACCAAGACCCGGCCGTCCCTCTAAACTTTCATCTCAAACAAGGAGAAGACTGATCAGAGATGCAGCCAAGAGGCCCATGATCACTCTGGATGAACTGCAGAGATCTACAGCTGAGGTGGGAGAGTCTGTCCATAGGACCAGGGGCGGTCTTGGGCACCACGCATCCTATGCATTTGCGTAGGGCCCCCGACGTCCAAGGGGGCCCCCGCGCTCCGCTCTTGTGCCGGTGCCCAAGACCGCCCGCCCAGCTGTCACTTACTGCATTTGTCCAAAAGCGTACGCATTTTATAAATTAGTACGCTAATGCGTACTAATTTATAAAATGCGTATGCATTAGTGTACATACTAAAATATGCATATGAATTAGCGTGCAGATTTGAAAAAGCGGAAGCAAATTCCACCCGAGCATGCTCGCTCATATCTAGTCCCAGTCTTTGATGTGTGTGTGGGGGGGGCGTGTCATTGGGGGGCGTGTCATCAGAGGCGTGACGCGTCATTGGGGGGTGGGGCCCCCAGACATAACTTCGCTTAGGGCCCCAGAAATGCCAAGACCGCCCCTGCATAGGACAACAATCAGTCGAACACTTCACAAACCTGGCCTTTATGGAAGAGTGGCAAGAAGAAAGCCATTTCTCAAAGATATCCATAAAAAGTCTCGTTTACAGTTTGCCACAAGCCACCTGGGAGACACACCAAACATGTGGAAGAAGATGCTCTGGTCAGATGAAACCAAAATCCAACTTTTTGGAAACAATGCAAAACGATATGTTTGGTGTAAAAGCAACACAGCTCATCACCCTGAACACACCATCCCCACTGTCAAACATGGTGGTGGCAGCATCATGGTTTGGGCCTGCTTTTCATCAGCAGGTACAGGGAAGATGGTTAAAATTGATGGGAAGAAGGATGGAGCCAAATACAGGACCATTCTGGATGAAAACCTGTTGGAGTCTGCAAAAGACCTGAGACTAGGACGGAGATTTATCTTCCAACAAGACAATGATCCCAAACATAAAGCAAAATCTACAATCGAATGGTTCAAAAATAAACGTATCCAGGTCTTAGAATGGCCAAGTCAAAGTCCAGACCTGAATCCAATTGAGAATATGTGGAAAGAGCTGAAAACTGCTGTTCACAAACGCTCTCCATCCCACCTCAAAGAGCTCGAGCTGTTTTGCAAGGAAGAATGGGCAAGAATTTCAGTCTCTAGATGTGCAAAACTGATAGAGACATACCCCAAGCGACTTGCAGCTGGAATCGCAGCAAAAGGTGGTGCAACAAAGTATTAATGCAAGGGGGCCGAATAATTTTGCACGCCCCACTTTTCAGTTTTATTGTTACAAAAAAAGTTTAAATGATCCAATAAATTTTGTTCCACTTCACAATTGTGACCCACTTGTTGATTCTTCACCAAAAATTTAAAATGTTATATATTTTTGTTTGAAGCCTGAAATGTGGCAAAAGGTTGAAAAGTTCTAGGGGGCCGAATACTTTCGCAAGTCACTGTATACTGCCATTAGCTGAGCCGAAAAGGTTAATATAACCTTCCAATAAATCTTCTAAAGAAGATATTATAAAACACAATTCAGCTTTGTTCAGACCTCAGTTCTTCACCTTATATAAGTGCCCACGGGAAAGTATTATTTTCCACGGTTATGGATTCCATTTATTTATTTGGCCTGTTTTGATTATTTGAGGAAGAACGATGTGAGAACTATAGATAACGTATATTATTACGCAAAATCAATGATTTACATTAGTATGTCCATTACTGTCTTCTCAAAGTGCCTCTGAAGAGATGATCTTTCCATTATCCTGTGAAAAGTCAGGTTTGCTTGGTGGAGGTTTATATATAAAGTAGGCAATAAAAAGGAAAATGATTGTGATGACTTTGCTTGCTGCACCTAAAAGGGAAGATATCAAATAAATCAGTATTTCTACATGGTCTTTATAGAAGTCACATAAAAGAAAAATACTCAGTACAGTAGCATCTTTATGATGCTATAGTGAATGGTATGATTATTTATTTCTGGAATGTAACAGATTCTGCATTCTATACATTATGCATCAAAATACAACTACTGATTGACAGCGGCCAAACACAGCTAGCCACAGAAGTCCTAGAACCCAGGGCAAGTGCCACTGTCAGCTGTATCGGCATCCTGAAGATATACTATACTATATACCTGTGGCATACATAGAGAAGTAAGGGCCTCATAGCAAGGATCAAACCAGGCCCCCCACACACAGGACAGAAGAGCCATTTTCAGCACTGCCCCATTTGCTTAAAGTTCTTCCTTTAGAGGGTAGAGTCCTGACTAAGTTTTCACCCCCAGTAGAAGAGGGGATGATCCCAACTGGGCCCCCTCTTGCCCTGGGCCCCATAGCAGCCACATGGTAGTTACACCCCTTCCATATACTATGTTGAAGCAAGCAGCCTCCCTGCTCCAGCATTCAGCAATGTGCCTTCAGCACTTTCCATGAAATGAAATCCCTCCAGCCCCCATCCTTTGTCCTCCTTCTTCCCACCTCCTCTTCAGCAGGTGCCTCCAAGGTAGAAAGCAAGGAGCAGCGCTGGGTGAGTATTGATAACTTAAAAGGGGTTATGCCATCTCCTGCAGCTCTTTCTGTTATCTCACAGCTCAGGGTGCATGTCCTTTCTGCTACAGCCTTCTTCCTGTAACTGTCTCAGTGTCTAACAGTAGATGTTGCTGGTGGCAGTTAAAGGATGGAACCAACCAACTCCAGTAGGTGGACGTGCCCATTACTATATACATTAACCCCCTTCACTACACAGCCATTTTCTGCTTTAGTTCCTACCTTCTAGAAGCCATACATCTTTAATTTTTCCATTCACACCATACAGGATAAATGCTTTTATTTTGTCTGATTTCTTCTACCATAGACTGCAATGAGTTACCATTGCAGTCTATAGGAGAATCATTGTATTCCTATTAAGCCCTGCCATAGATAAAAACTTTGCTATGTCAATCTTCCGAGCCTTCAGAAGGCCCTGGGCTGCCATCGTAACTGGACGGCTTCCAAGATCTTGCCACAGGGAGCCATTCGGTCACCAGGAGCGCTCAGATGACTCCTCAGATGTCATGGTCTCAATTTCCAGTCTCTGATCTTCCTCTCTTACCCAGATATGTTACCACTGTCAATGATTGGTTGTAGCATTGACATGTCAACTCGACTTAGGTTACTCCTCCAGCCAATTACATGTCTGTGTCTACAGGAAGCAGAAACAACAAAGACCAGGGGCAATCTAAGCATTCAGGACCACTGACCATACAATTGTATCATCATCTTCAGGATGGCTATAAAGTTGAATTGCTGCGGCGGAACAAGGGAGTCAAAGGTTCCCTACCCTGCTATTCACTCTTAGGCCCCTTTTACACGAGCGAGATTTCCACGCGGGTGCGATGCGTGACGTGAACACATAGCACCCGCACTGAATTGCGACCCATTCATTTCAATGTGTCTGTGTACATAAGCGTTTTTTTCACGCATCAGTTCTGCGTTGCGTGAAAAGCGCAGCATGTTCTATATTCTGCGTTTTTCACGCAGCCCTGGTCCCATAGAAGTGAATGGGGCTTTAGTGAAAAACGCATTGCATCCTGAAGCAAGTGTGGATACAATGCGTTTTTCACTGATGGTTGCTAAGAGATGTTGTTTGTAAACCTTTAGTTTTTTATCACACCCGTGAAAAACGCATCAAAACGCTTCAAAATGCATTGCACCCGCACAGAAAAAAACTGAACGCAATCGCAGACAAAACTGACTGAACTTGCTTGCAAAATGGTGCGGAAGAGGCCTTATAGGCAACAGGCCATTGGGCATGAAGCCTAGGAGACAGAAGAATGGTGTAGGCAATCACAAAATTATGACATCATCATGAGCACCGACACCATGATGCAGGTGACACGTTCACTTCAATGCGACCACCTGGACTGAGATACAGTGCTATATTCTCCTGTATGTGTGATAGCGCTGAGTGTAATATTCATCCAAATATGCTGCTAAAAGCTGGTGGGTTTTGAGACCCTAGCAACACCCTTGTTGGACTTACATGTACTATTATTATACAAAATATCTTGTAACTAGCAAGTAAAATGGTTGATTGACTATTTTTTGGGGGGAGTGGAAATACACACAACTTTGGGGTGGTACCCCTGATATTTAGAGAGCATAGCAACACTAGTGCCATCAGCAGTGGGTAATATATAGAAAACATCAAGCTGCAAAACCTGGTATTAGTGCTATCCCTGATCCCAGTCCTTTCACCCAATATTTTCTCTAGACCACTGGTACCGCACAACAGCAAAGTCCCCCAGGTCTGACAGAGTCATCTACCTATTAGGCAAGAGGGTTGGCCTAAAAGTTTGTCTGTCAGTGTTGCACTGACAGGTACTATTTCTTTGGAATACTAATCAAATGATCACAACTTCTAGTTCTTTAAGGAGTCAATACTTTAAAAATATGTAAAAAAAAAATCCTTCCTAGAAAAAAGTGATTAGAATATATATAATATATATACAGTATATATATATATATATATATATATATATATATATATTAATTTTAATGGAATTATTAATACTTACTGATGCCAATCAGTTTGTAAGATATTCCTGTATTGTTGTATGTCCAGCATGCTCCCTGTGTCCCACATTCATTCAAGTTCCATAAAATACAGCTGCTATCAATGACAACTCCAAATACTATTGGTCCTGGAATGGAACCTAGAAGAACAACAAAAAAAACAAAATCACAACAACATAAGGACTGATATTGTACAAATATTTCAATATCCAGTGTTTTGGAAATTAATCTGAAATTGCCCATAGAAAAATTAAGGCGGTAGCAATTTCACCATGCACTCCACCCCCCCTTCCCCAAGGTGATACATGTCATTATACAATAGGTGCATCATGATTATGATTCTTTGACCCATAATGAGTATAAGGGGCCGTTCAGACGGCCGTGTTATTGCGGATCCGCAAAAAGGTGGATCCACAAAACCACGGATGCCGACCAGTGTGTGTTCCGCAATTTTTGGAACACATGGCCGGCACCCCATTCAAAATGCCTATTCTTGTCCGCTACTGCGGACAAGAATAGGACATGTTCAATTTTTTTTTACGGAGCCGCGGCTGCCCGCTCTCATTGAAGTGAACAGGGCCGCATCTATTCCGCAAAATTGGTTGTGTGAACGGGCCCTAAATCTCCCACATACAAGTGAAAAAGTATTAATGGCTTAAAGAAAGTCTTTCACCAGGAAATTCACTGTTAACCCAAGACAAACCTAGCTGAGCTGAATCTAACGATACCTTACACTTGGCGATCTGTTGCTTCTGGAGAAAAAGTCGTTTCAATCCATATGCAAATCAGCCGTGCACCAAGTGCAGGCTCAAGCAACTCTGTGCAGCCTTGCTTCCTCCACCAGCCTCTTCCTCTCCTTCTTCATTGACAGAGCTAGGTTCCTGCGTAGTCATTTCGTCTGGCTCTATCAATCAAGGAAAGGAAAGGGCTAAGAAAGGAAAAAGGAGAAGTAAGGATGCACAGAGTGGCTTGGGCCCACCCAAAATGAACTCAACTGCTCATTAGCATATGGATTAAAAGTACATTTTCTCCTGAATGAAGCAAAGGATCACTGAGTGAAAGGTATCATTGCCTTCAGCTGAGCTAACCCAACAAGGATTGTGCCTGGTTGACCGTGAATTTCTTGGTGACAGACTTCTCTTTACGTAAACCTCCTGGTTTCTGATGCAAAAACAGGGCTCCCAACTATTATGAGTCATTTATAGTACGTTTCACCTCTTAGGGGGCAGAGTGGTCTCTTGGGCCAGAGTGGCTTCAGGTCACAGGTTCACCTACATCCTCTGCTCACGTTATAGTTATACAACGTGAGGAACATTGGCTTCTACCTCACAGGGTTTTTTTGCCTTCCTCTGGATCAACTTGTAGGAAAACAGGCCGAACTGGATGGACAGATGTCTTTTTTCGGCCTTACAAACTATGTTACTATGTTACAACTGAATGTTTTTTAGTGGACACACAAGATATAACCTGTCTGCAGTATAGTGTCATTATGCTGATATATTCAGCTCCAAAATTATATTGGATCAGATTTACCTATAAGCACAGTAGACCCAGGGAAATTTATATATGGATATAATGAATAGTATATCCATATCTAAATTATGTGTATTTGAATGTTAAATGGGCACTCATAATGCTGTAGATGTAAGAGGAGGGCACCACAATAAAGGGTGCACAGTACACTAGACATTAGAAGTCTACTGCAATTTAAGAGCAGACCATTCACAACCTTACATGGCCTAAATAGGTTCTCTGGGAATTATTTAAAATGGATGCCTACAACCTATCCTAGAATGTGAGCAGGATTGGTTGCCTCCATTTGCAGACTGCCTGGGGGTGGAAGGGTGAGGAGGCAGGGCCTCACTTACACATCACACTGCTCTAAAATAGATGGTAATGATGTGATCCTGCCTATGATGTGCCATCATCGCTAAGCAGCCTGACAGGAACACTCGCCAATATGTAGTATATGCAAGTGCCAAAGCATAAAGTGTAGTGAAGCCCCCTCCCCTCACCTCCCTAGGCAGCTCGGTAAGTGGAGGCCACCAGTTTTGCTCACATTCTAGGCCAATATGTTTTTGGCCATTTTAAATCATTCCCGAAAAACCCCTTTAAAGTGTGACCTACATGATAAGCAGTGTCTGAAGGGACAAATATTTGGGGCCTACATACATTCTCCTGCGATAACAACTATATGCATAAAGATACAGTATAACTGCTTTTCTGACAATGTCAGTATTCTCTAAATCTGTACATAATTTCAACTGTATTTACCTAATAACCGAATAAACGTCCACTGTACACCAAGCGCAAATGACCTCTGCTTGTCGGGGACACACCTGCAAGAAAGAATTGTTATTGCCCTGAAGACTGCATAACTTAACATATTAAAGATATTTTTAAATGCTCCCAAAAACAACAATTTTAACGGGAACCAGTCATCAACTTTATGCTGATCTCACTGAGGGCAGCATAAAATAGTGACGGAAATGCCGATTTTGGCGGTGTGTCACTCACGAGCTAAAAGTAAGTGGTTGCCGAGAACCAGCATCATAATCATTGCAACACAGGCATTGAAAAGAGTCAAATCTTCCTGAGAAGAGTCATGGTTATTCCTAATCTCCTGCTCTCCCGCCCATCTGCTGATGATTGGCAGTTCTCTCCTAGACAGAAATGGAGAAAACTAGGAAAGCCTGTCAATCATCAGCAGGGAGAGCAGGAATTCATAAATAACCATGACTCTTCTCAGGGGGCCGTGACTCTTTTCCAGGCCCAGTCTGCAATGATTGTGATGTTGGTTCTCAGCAACCACTTACTTTTAACCTATAAATGACAGATTACTGAAATCAACTCACCTGTCTCAACTTTATTCTGCTGTTAGTATGGGCAGCATAAAGTTGATGACAGGTTCCCGTTAACACATTTTGTACATTTTGCTCTTCTTTTAAGGACACCAGGTCTCATCTATCACAGTGGACAATCCCAGAACCTTACCATCTCTTCATCCACTATCTTTTTACCTTATCAGATGTAGTCGTCCCGTATGCCAGACCTTGCATTTTTGTGAGCAGTGTGAAAGTGCCGTAGTTCGGGAAAAGAAGCATTCTCACTGGCATTGTAAAGGGGGCACTGTGGCTGGCTCTGTAACGGAGACGGTGAGGCTGATGCTGTAATACAGCCTTATAGCTGATACAATAATATGGATACTGAGGGCACTGTGGCCAGCTCTGTAATGGGGACACTGTGGCTGGCACCATAAGGAGACCACTATGGCTGGCACCATAAGGAGACCACTATGGCTGGCACTGTAATGGTGACTTATAATTGGATCTGTAATGAAGACAATGTTGCTGGTACTGTAATGAGGATGCAGTATCTGGGTCAGTCATTTGAATACTACGGCTTGCTCTGTAATAAGAACACTATAGCACTGTAATGGAGACAATGTGAGTGGTGCTTTAATGGCAACACTGTGGCTTGCTCTGTAGTTGGAATATTATAGATGTCTATGTAATGGGGGCACTGTGGCTGGCTCTGTAATGTCGACACTATTACTGGCTGTAAAAATGGAACATTATTGCTGGCACTGTCATGGGGCACTATTCTTTTCGACTGCTCAACGGTGTTCGGAGTACAGAGAACACATTTTATGAATGGTGCCTGCCGCAGCACATGGAGTATTGCTGCTCCTGCCCATGCCCTCCATTGGTTTACTAACTCCGGGACTCTGTACCCATGTGCTATTCCAGGATTAGCTGAGTGGAGTGGGAAAAAGGGGCGATCAGAGTTGCAAAAAGGGATGATTATTGGCTTTCGGGACAAGAGTGGCAGTATTTCTAAAACAGATCAGCAAACCCTACAGGTATGGGGCTCCAAAGCAGACGGATGGTCATTATACCTCTTCTAATGAAGTTGCATTAGCAGAAAAGGCTTCAATTATCACAGCAGTATTGGAATTGGATTTCCGTTGATTGGCAAAGGGTTACCTTCTCTCATCAAACAATGAACTTTGGTATGTCAGGCAAGAAACATCAGAGAACAAACACCCTGCAACCATTACTGGAAGGACACAAGCTGGTGGTGGCAGCATTATGATCTGGGGAATGTTTTTATGGCATTCTCTGGGCCTCCAAATCCGTGTGGAAGGCACTCTCAACTGATTTGGGTATGAATCCATCTTTGCAGATCATGTACACCCATACATGTCGATTGTCTTTCCTGAGGCGGATAGAATCCTCCAGGAAGACAATTGAACATGTCACATTGCAAGAAATGTCTAACATTGTTTGGAAGAGAATGACCAAGACTTCCAAGTACTACCCTGGACCCCTAATTCCCCAGACTTGAACCCAATTGAGCATCTGTGGGACCACCTTAATGGTCATGTTCACTCTATGGATCCTCCTCCACACACCCTCCAACAGCTGTGGGATATACTGCAGTCAGCAGGGCTGCAGATACATGCGACACCCTACCGGGACCTTACTGAGTCACTCCTAGCCCGCCTAGCTGCTGTCTGTGCTCCACATGGCAGTTATTCTGGATATTAGCTGGTGGTCATAATAATGTGACTCAACTGTGTAAATAACACAGGATCCACCATTCACAATAGATGATGTTACATCTTATTTGCATCTTCCTTGTAAAATGAACTCCACAGAGGTTAGAAAGAATAAGTGTCTTCAACTGATTTTCACAAGACAGGTATCATTTTGATGAGCAGCATCAACCCTGTCAGACAGCATACCTGATTTAATAGGGTAGATCCTGCTAACTGGTGGTCTTTAAAGTAATGTATTATCTATATTTTTTCCACTTACTAAAGCCAGTTACTGACATATATTCTATTCTCTAAAAAGCTATAAAGTCTCAAATTTTGTTGCAAAATTTGATAAAAACTAGAATAGAGCTAAAATATATGCCCCTCACTGTATTCTCCTGGGTCCTCTAGAAAATTAATTAATTTGGAGCAGTGGCCAACTGGATGGGAAAGAGTTAATATATGAGCAATGTTTAAAAGTTGAAATCTCCTGTGGGTATGGCACAGAAGTTCAAGCATATACTTTACTATTCAATATAAATTTGAACAGGTGTCAAACTATTACTAACCTGAGAATGGCCATCGTTATCGGAGTGGCAGTCATGAAGGTGGTTATAACAACAAAGAAGAAAAACACCATGAATAATATCAAGTTATTACATGAGGATTCACATTTTCCAGGTGCAGCATCTGAAATGTTTAAGCTGAGAGACCGTGCTATATTGCGGACTGGCTTCCCGACACATTCACAACTGGTATAAATCTGTAAGACAAAAAGAATATTTTTGTATTAAAAAGCAAGCTATAAACTAAACTGAAGTGTTAGTATTATGGATATCGGGTATTTAACCGATGGTGCATCTTCTCAGTAGTCATCTTCTTATCATCATAGGCAAGGTTACAATGAAAGGTAACACCTTTATTATTAATGCACCATTGGCAATAGGTGTTAGAGCACTCAAAGGTTAGATTTACTTGCCTTGGAGTCCTTGGCGTAATCTTGGAGTTGTGCCCCGGCTGGTGGAACTTCTCCGAGATTACATCAAGGACTCCAAGGCAAGTAAAATTAACCCTTGAACGCATGCACCAGACAGAAGTATCCAACCGGAAATACACCCTAGGAAGAAAGGCGAGAGCGGCTGTACCACCAATTCACTTAGACTGTGTTTGCAAGTATTTTAACGCAGCGTACCGGGTGAGATATAGAAGAGGAGGGAATAGCAAGAGTGTAGTGACACATTTATTTAATACTTAACAGTATTAATGCGTGCGGCGGGCGTCATGGCCGGCATGTCTCTGCTGTTTCTAACAGCAGAGACTTGCCGCTACTTACCGCCATCGGCGGTGTCTTCCTGGGCCTTCTGATGCCGTGATCACGGCATCAGGATGCGTCTGAACCCAGAAGCGTACGCTTCCGGGTGGTGTACAGACGCCCCGAGTGGCCAATCGGGGTGTCTGTACACCATATGAAAACTGTAATCCTCGCTGGTGAGGATTACAGTTTTCGAACTGTAATTCTTATTCTGGCCACTAGATGGCAGGCCAGGATAAGAAATGAGCAATTCTTGGATTTATCTCCATCTAGTAAATCCCTGATTGCTCATAAAGAAAAAAAAAACACAATACATTAGCTCATATTTGAGCTTTAAAATAATCACAAAAAATTTAAAAAAATGTTAAAAATATATAAAAAATAAAAAAATATAAAAGTTTAAATCACCCCCCTGTCCGTATAATTAAAAAATAAATACCTAAATAAAAATAAACATAGAAGTTGTTGAGCAGCACTTCACGCCATGTGCTATTCCCCTGGGATTCCGGACCTTTGAATCCTCAATAGACAGAAAAAGTAAGGAACAGGCAGCACTCCGGTCTTCAATGGTGAAAAGTGGATCTTTTATTTGCACAAATGCAACGTTTCAACTGCTCCCTGCAGTCTTTGTTAAGCCAGAGCACTAGTTTAATCCATACAACCAGAATAGAGGGGGAATACACTGACAGTGGATAGAAAATTATGCCACCCTAAACCCCACATTAAGCCCCAATGGTTGTAGTGTCTGTAAAATGAATATCCAATATAATTCCTGCTTCTTTAGCATGGAAACGCGATCACCACCTCTCCTGGGGGGAGCTACATAATCAATTACGCAAAATCGCCTAATCCTAATGCTGTATCGATGCTGGTTTAATCTCGTTTGTACATCCCATGTCGTCTCTCCTACATAGAGGAGACGGCATGGGCATTCCAACAAATACACTACATAAGAGGAATCACAAGTTAAAAAATGTTTAATCTTGTATGTAGACCCTGTCACTGGATGAATAAAAGTAGGGCCTATTTGCATAAATTGACAATTTATGCAGTTAAAACAAGGATAGCATCCTACTCTGGTAGAACCAAAGTGGGAGCGCAGAGATTTCTTTCTACTGCCCACATCAGCATGGACCAATTGATCTCGTATGCTGCGTGTGCGGCGATATGATAATAATGTAGGTATGTTAAATTCCTGTATCTGTTTAAAATTGCTACCAAGAATAGGCCAATGTTTCCTTATAATAGCCCCTATCTTATTGCTAGCAGTCGTGTAGGAGGATACAAAGGGAATGCGATTAAGTTTTTCATCAGAACCTTGTTTTTCATCCATTAGGGTCTCTCTAGATGTTGTCATAGTGTCTTTTATATGTTTTTGAACTAATCTTTTAGGATAATCCCTATTAATGAATTTCTGTCCCATGTCTGTCAATCTCGTTAAAGTGAGATCCTCATTCTCTACAATTCGTCTGACCCTAAGCATTTGACTGCGTGGTAATGACCTAACCATAGGTCTAGGGTGATTACTGGAATATAATAACAATGTATTCTTGTCCGTTGGTTTCACATAAAGGTCAGTTGTAAGTCTATTGTCTGTCTTTTTGACTGTCATGTCCAAAAAATTGATTTTTTTCTCGGGAAAATGTCAATGTAAATTTCACCATGGTATCTATCTGATTTAAGAAATCACCGAACCTCAAAAGATTCTCCTCCGTGCCAGTCCAGAGGAGGAAAACATCATCAATGTAACGCCACCACCCCAGAACACGTCTGAAGTGGTGGCTCACATAGACATGTACCTCCTCCAGGCTGGCTATAAAAATTGACAAAGACCGCAGGGAGCAGTTGAAAGGTTGCATTTGTGCAAATAAAAGATCCACTTTTCACCATTGAAAACCGGAGTGCTGCCTCTTCCTTACTTTTTCTAAATAAAAATAAATATAGACATCATGGATATCACCGTGACCGAAAACGCCCATACTTTTAAAATATAAAAAAAAAATTCCAACACTGTGAATTGTGTGGCGGAAAAAAGCGTCAAAATGGCGGTTCGCTGTTTTTTGTCGCTTTTTTATTCTAAAAAAAATTAAATAAAAAGCAATCAAAAAGTCATACGCACCCCAGAATGGTATCAATAAAAATTTCAGATCGCCCCACAAAAAATTAGCCCCCATACAGCTCCCTACACATAAATACCAAAAAGTTATACGGGTCCAGATATGACGACCAAAAAAAAAAATCCAACTTTATAATTATTTTTTTCAAAACCAGTAGAATGAAAGTAACTGGTCAGTTTTAATGAACATCGAACAGGAAAACTGTAGCAGAATTGTGCTTTTTTTGCAATTTCACCCGATTTGGAATTTTTTCCCGCTTCCCACTACATCATATGCAATATTAAATGGTGGCGTTTGAAAGTACAACTTGCCCCGCAAAAAACAAGCCCTCATACAGCTATGTGAACAGAAAAATAAAAAGTTATGGCTGTATAAACGCAAGGAGCGCAAAACGAAAACGCAAAACCGAAAAAACCTCCGGGGGTGAAAGAGTTAATTGCAGCAGTTACGGTACTGCTGTGTTACTACTAAATACCTCTATAAGAGCGCAGGAGCCATCTAGAACAAACAGATGTTAGAGCTTACCTCCTCCTCCTCTCTGCACAGTGACCTCTTCACAGGTCACAGAGCATGCCTAGAACTAAATGGGGGAATTTAAGCACCCTATTAAACCAGGTATGCTGTCTAGTAGGGTTGGCACTTCTGATCAAAATGATGCCTGTCTTGTGAAAATCAGTTGAACACTTATTCTTTTTACAAATTAGGGCTTCAGTGCACTGAGGGGCAAGGCCTAGCCCCTCAGTGCACTTCAGCTCCTCAGCTTTCCAGTGATGGCTTGGTGCACTGAAGCCCCCATGTCTATAAAAATGCAAGCTTTTTTTCTTGGGAATTCTATAACAAATTTTCAAAGACAAGTCTCATTTCTATCAGCAGTATGCCTGGTTTAATGGGGTTGACCCTGCTGACAGGTTTAAGGCATGTCTTCATGCTAATAGACCCTCTATCTCTGACTGCTTTTCCCCTTTAGACTCTAGTCCTGTGTGTAGAATATAGAAGCAGTGGGTGTATTACTATGGCTAGTTCTGTTATAGAATTACTGTGGCTGGCAGGCACTAAAGCTATTAGGTGAGCAGAGCTCTGTTGTCACTGCACTAACAGAACATGGTATGTAGTACTGTGGGTCTTCAAGGGAAGTTTTCACCTTTCTATAGCTATATAGTCTGCCTTAATACTCTTTCCTATGGACAGGAATATTAAAGAACATACTTAGGAAATTTTTAATTTGTAAATTAAATTGCTGAAAAGTGAAATAAAAAAAAAAAACACAATATGAACAACCTACCTTAGTAGCATCATCACTGGACACAGCTTGAGAACTACATCCTGCATAACATGCTGAAAAATACTGTACTCCATCAGCGCCACAAACTGGGTCATAAAATGAGCGGGCACATGAACAGTTGCTGTTACATGGGGCCACCAAATCACCTATTTCGTCACTCCTAATAATACAAAAGAGCAAAATGTGAAGACAATTAAAGGATATACTGTACAATTATTTCCATGAACTTCAGTTGAGTATAACCCTACGTATTAAAGTGCCTCAATATTCTTCGTCTATAAGGGGTAATTTACCATCATTAAAGGGGATTTGCTGCCATAATGTCTAGAACTGTTTTTCAGGAAATTTTAATTAAAAGGGTTGTCCCATGAAAAATATTCTTTAGTTTTCAAACCAGCACCTGGATCTGAATACTTTTATAATTGCATGTAATTTAAAATTTTACATAGCCAATGAGTTATTCAATAAAATGTATCTGTGTAGCACCACCTCCTGTTTGTTTTTTGTCTTATTTCTTTGTCCTGCTTACTGATAAGGCCGCACATGCTCAGTTTCATCCTTCAACTGCCTCCTAAGCTGTGATATGAAGAGCTGAGACACGTCCCCTTAGCTGCAGCAGAAAAGACACTACCCTTGAGCTGCCAGCTTGATATAAATCAAGCAGAGCAATGAATGGGGAGATCTCTGGATCCATGTGAGGTACAGGGCTGGTTCTAGCCTTGTTAGAAAGAGGCTGTCATGTACTATATGATGTCTGATTATAATTTTTTACATTAGTCATGGGATAACCCCTTTAAAAGCAAATATGTCTAGGAGATTTTCCAATTTGAATGAGTCTTAAGCTTGGAGTGACCAATCACACTGACTGCAATACAGAAGTCAGGGAGGTCAGATGACTTTTAGAGGAAGGTGCTAAATTATGCATTCTAAAAGGATGGAAACCATAATTCATGAGCAACTATCTTAATTTTTAAGTGGAAACATGATCATTTAAACACGAAGGACAAAAAATTTTGTTTGGACATAGATGCATATGCATAGCTAACAGATTTGCAGATTTTAGCATGCTAGCGAGCCACCGGACAATACACTGAATATTGGAAGACCAACTCACCCATTATAACCCGTGGAGACACCAGCAAATGGGTCATTTCCACATTTAGCAAATATAAACACGGTTGCCAAGGCCAGTGATACAAATGATAATATAATAGAGAACTTTATGATATTTTTACAGTGAAACTTGAATCTTGAGACGATCACGCCACCTATAATTTGTCCAATGGCTGCTGCAGGAATCAGTACTCCACCTGCAAATTATAAAGAAGGACGGCAGCTGTCATATAAGACACATGGATAAGAGAATTTTTATCTCAATTTCAAAATGACTAAAGTTACAATTATTACACCCAGTCATGTGAATGAGACACATGATATCCCAAGCTCATCCACACAATTTAGAGATGAGCAAACCTCCTGAAGTTAGTTTCATCTCTGATTTAAAAAAAAAAAATCAATTCAGGTCCAAATCAATTATACCTAAAGCAAATATATTACCATTGCCCTGAAAATTAGTATATAACACACTTAGGACTCTTTGTCTCAAATATCCTAGAAAATATAATATAATTCCTAGAAGATGAGAGAGTGTCCTGAATATCCCAATATTACTCTCCTCTGAGTGAGATGTGCAGCCAGCTCTCCTTCCATAAGGTCAAGAGTACTTAGTGTCTCAAAATAAAATTACCCTGGTGAGCTTGGGTGCTCTTTGGGGTCTTCTTTCTCAATAGGGAGACCACCTAGTATGCATGAGAAGTATTGTAGTCCAGCTTATGCTGCTCTAGGTTTCTGGGAAAAAGATATTGAGATACCTTACATTTGCTGGCATCAGATAGGCTTAGTGTTCCCGGAAAGAAAGCCAATTTTCATACCTTTGGATTTCTAAGAAAGATATTCAAAGTGGCTTTCCTTTCAAAAAGGCTTGGTGTTCTTTTCTTTTTAGAAGGAAATGTAATTTGCACATCTTTGGGTTCGTGGGAAAGATATTTAAATTAACTGACCTTCCAAAAAGAAACAAACACTAAGCCTATCTGATGCCTAATGATGGGGTACCACTAATGGGGAAATTCCTAATTGGGGATGAATTCTGTATTGATAGAATCAATTTGCTTAGCTCTACTGCAAATGAATTCTGACTCAGTGCATCATCTGTATAGTTACAATGAAGGTTTAGACCTAGCCATGAGAGGCAACGAAAGCCCTTTCATCAACTGATTTTGGGAAAGGCTTTCCTGACCTCATAGGAAGAAATCCTATACCATCCTTAGCTGTAACTATACCTCAGATTTTGATCCTTGTTTTTTAACCCCTTCACGCTATATGACGAGTATACTCGTCATGGAGCACTGCTATTTAATGCTCCATGACGAGTATACTCGTCATTACATTAAACTGTCACCATGTCTGCTGACATGGTGACAGTGCTGAGACCCCGGCTGTTACTTACAGCCAGGGGTCTCAGCTTACCAGCCCGGGACCAATGGGGGCGGTCCCGGGCTAGCGATCGCTGTGATTGGCTAGTCTATACAGACTAGCCAATCACAGCGATGCAATGCTTTTTAATGTAAAAAAAATAAATAAATATTTTTTTCAATATATATATACTATATACACCCCCCCACCCCAGATCGCTATTTTTATCCATTTTTAAGGGGGGTGGGGGGGTGTAACGTGCGGCGGGCGGGCGGTATGGCGGCGGCATCGCCGCCGCATTGATTTTCAGGATGGCCGAGCGGGTGAAGCAGAGTATCAGCATACAGCTGGCGCCGATGTCAGCAGTTTAACCCCTTCCATGCCACGGTCCGTAGGGACCGCGGCATGGAAAGGGTTAACAGGGAGGGAGCTCCCTCTCCCATCGGCGCTGTGGTGCGCTGGCAGCGCCGATGGTGTGGGCTG
Organism: Rhinella marina; assembly: GCA_900303285.1. Taxonomy (NCBI): domain Eukaryota; kingdom Metazoa; phylum Chordata; class Amphibia; order Anura; family Bufonidae; genus Rhinella; species Rhinella marina. Next base: position 92,741 of record ONZH01019831.1, on the reverse strand, counting down.
AAGAGGGGGAGGAAGCTCCCTCCCCCTTCCATCGGGACGCTGTTCTGCTCTGGCAGCGTCCCGATGGTTACCATGGCAACCAGACGCTTTCAGAAGCGTCTGCTTGCCATGGTGTAAGCTAAGCCTCATCAGGCTCCTGCTAAAGGCAGGAGCCTGACAAGGCTTAGCAAGAATGAAAATACACTGCAGTACACTATACAGTGTACTGTAGTGTATTATAGAACAATCAGACCCACTGGTTCTTCAAGAACCAAGTGGGTCTGAGTCTAAAAAAGTGTAAAAAAAAAAAAAAAGTTAAAAAAAGTTTAAAAAAATCCTATTTTCCCCCCCAAAACTCAAATTTAAAATTAGTAAAAAAAGAAAAAAATACCCCAATCATGTTAGGTATCGCCACGTTCGTAACAACCTGCTCTACAAAAATATCACATGCCCTGACCCCTCAGGTGAACACCGTAAAAAAAATAAAATAAAAACAGTGTCAAAAAAGCCATTTTTTGTCACTTTACATCACAAAAAGTGCAATACCACGCGATCAAAAAGGCGTATGCCCCTTAAAATAGTACCAATCTAACCGTTACCTCTTCCCGCAAAAAATGAGCCCCTACCTGAGACAATTGCCCAAAAAATAAAAAAACTACAGCTCTCACACTATGGAGAGACTAAAACATGATTTTTTTGTTTAAAAAATGATATTATCGTGTAAAACTTAAATAAATAAAAAAAAACTATACATGTTAGGTATCACCACATCCGTAACAATCTGCTCTACAAAAATATCACATGAGTTAACCCCTCAGGTGAACACAGTAAAAAAAAAAAAAATAAAAGCAGGGTAAAAAAACTTTTTTTCACTTTACGTCACAAAAATTTTAATAGCAAGCGATCAAAAAGGCGTATGCCCCTCAAAATAGTACCAATCTAACCGTCACCTCTTCCCGCATAAAATGAGACCCTACCTGAGACAATTGCCCAAAAAATAAAAAAGCGACAGCTCTCAGACATTGGACAGATTAAAACATGATTTTTTTGTTTCAAAAATGATATTATCGTGTAAAACTTAAATAAATAAAAAAAACTATACATGTTAGGTATCGCCACGTCCGTAACAACCTGCTCTACAAAAATATCACAGGAGTTAACCCCTCAGGTGAACACAGTAAAAAAATAAAAATAAAAACTGAGCCAGAACAGCCATTTTTGGTTACCTTGCCTAACAAAAAGTGTAATATAAAGCGATCAAAAATCATATGTAACCCAAAATAATATCAATAACACTGTCACCTTATCCCTTAGTTTCCAAAATATGGGCACTTTTTGGTTGTTTCTACTGTAGGGGTGCATCAGGGGGGGCCTCAAATGGGACATGGAGTCTGAAAACCAGTCCAGCAAAATTTGCCCTCCAAAAACCATTTGGCGCACCTTTCCTTCTGCGCCCTGCTGTGCGCCCATACAGTAGTTTACAATCACATGTGGGGTGTTTCTGTAAATCTCAGAATCAGGGTAATAGTTTTTGAGTTTTGTTTGGCTATTAACCCTTGATGTGTTACAGGAAAAAATGGATTAAAATGTAAAATCTGCCAAAAAAGTGAAATTTAGAAATGTCATCTCCATTTTCCTTTAAATCTTGTGGAAGACATAAAGGGTTAACAAAGTTAGTAAAATTAGTTTTGAAAACCTTGAGGGGTGTAGTTTCTAAAATGGGGTCATTTATGGTGGTTTCTATTATGTTAACCCCACAAAGTGACTTCAGAACTGAACTGGTGCTTAAAAAAAATGGTTTTGGAAAATTTCTTAAAAATTTTAAGAATTACTTCTAAAATTCTAAGCCTTCTGACGTCCCCAAAAAATAAAATTATATCTACAAAATGATGGTAACATAAAGTAGATATATGGGAAATGTAAAGTAATAACTATTTTGTGAGAAATCACAATGTGCCTTAAAAGCAGAGAAATTCAAAGTTTGAAAATTACAATTTTTTCCAAATTTTCTGTAAATTTAGGATTTTTTTAATAAATAAAGGTGATTTATATTGACTCAAATTTACCACTGTCATGGAGTACAACGTGTCACGAGAAAACAATCTCAGAACGGCTTGGATAATTAAAAGTGTTTCAAAGCTATTACCACATAAAGTGACACATGTCATAGTTCCAAAATTTGGCCTGGTCCTTAAGGTGAAAAATGGCTATGTCATGAAGGGGTTAATATTCTTAGCACAGCCTACTTTAGACAGAGCTGTCATCTGTGGTTACAGTTTCTCTATGATGCCTACAGGGATCCTGGGATAGTCTAAGACACACCTACTGTCTCATCATTGGTTTAGGCTGCTATTGGCTGCTTTATTCCAAGCTTACGAGAAGTAAGTACATGGAGAACTGACAAATTACAACAAGGGTAGAATGATAATGAAATACAGATTAAGAAAAAACTGATTATCAAGTAACTGACACATACTGTATACTGAGAGGAGAAAGACTTAATGGGGGGGGGGTAGTTTACATTTTGGAACTATTACTAAAAAGTAATTATTAATTATTAAGCTTTAGTGAAATAGTATTCCCAACATGTGCTGTCTGGCATGTACAGGACCTGTTTAACAGCATTTCATGAGTGGGCGGTGGGGAGGTAGAAAGGAACGAGCACTAGAGAACGTTGTTATATATACACTGCTCTCTTCTTCAACAGTGTAATAATAGGCATAAATATGCATCTACAGTATTTGATTCAAATTACTCAACATGATTATAAAATAATACATTTACCTGTCACCGTGGAAACATGTTGCAATCTATGAGCAGCATGTTATAGAGCAGGAGGAGCAGAATTGATATATAGTTTTATCGGAAAAGTCAGTATAGCTTGTATTTTATTCATGTAAATCTCTGCTCTTTCTGTGCTTAGTAGTCCCGTTGGCAGTGCTATCAGTGAATGACAACTATCTCTGCACACAGAGTCGTGCAGGGAAGGCTATCAATCATGGATATAGCCACCCACTTGACTTCTAAGCCTAGAAAGAGCAGAGATTTACATGAACAGGTTATACTGAATCTCTCAATCTGCTCAGCTCCTCCTGCTCTATAACTTGCTGCCAACAGATCATACACTATGTTAAATTTGACAGTCCCCTTAAAATAAATGGATGTCTTTTTGATACAATTAAAATAAATTTGATAAATAGTTTTAAAATATTCTGCTCAACTCAAAACGGCTCTCTAAGAACTTCTCTGGTTGTCTGTGTTATCTGATTACAGTATGTAATCCAATAATTCTTTTGATTACATATTTCCATAGCTATTCGTTTATGTGAGTCTCTCAGATTTTGCTCGCTTACTTGGCGCATGCGCAGTACAGGCACAGGCGCCCGGAATTTGAAGAGCTGGGGCCGGGATCGCGCAGGGAGATATCGCGCACGCGCGAGACTTGCGCGATCCCCGGCCCATCAGCAAACTGTCCATCATCTTGCCAAGGGGAGTGGTTTACTTGACTCGAGTCAAGGAGGCTGCTGCCCCCTTGACTTCAAGCCGAGTCAAGGCAGCGCGCCAACGGAGGATTAAAATATGAATTTTGCACAGTTTGAAGGATCTCTTCTCCTTACAAAGATCATCTTCTGAATCACGCTGGAACATAAATTAAGGTACTGCTAACAGTTTTTTTTTTAGCCCAAGGAGGTGACAGGTTCCCTTTAAGCAAGGCAATAGACTGGAGGGCTGTAGCACTGCAAAAAGATAAGCCTTGTCCATATACCTTATTAAAGCATGTGGGGCACTGGGGCAGGGAGGTCCCCGTGTACTAAACAGAGCAAAGAACTCCTGGAAATGGACGCCATTTAATGCTAAATTTTCAGGGAAATCGTGTGGGTACCCTCAGCTTCTCCCGTCAGCATAAGCGAGTTCAGCAGCCAGAACTACGACAATCGGTGGGGCTTGCATATAAAAGGGCATCAGTTAATCAGAGATTTATTAAGCCAAAATCAATATAATTCATTTACAGATAAGCTAAAGTGTTTACATGGAAATGTGAGAATGCCATTAGCAGTTCTTACACACAGATTATCCTGTACTTTAACGTTAAAGCCTGCTAATAAGAGACGGTAAAACTGTTCTGTGGATCACTGGTTCATTGCTCAGATGCTTCCTTGACGGATAATTATCTATAACAGATGCTTTATCGAAGCTTATAAACCTTTATAGGTGCCAGCACTCATGACAATGCATATTAGTGTTGCCTTTCTGTTGACCATCTGCCAAAAATGTGGTCATTCCTATCACATATCGCAACGTTAATGTTCTTTACAAATAGATGAAGAACTGTAAACTGAGACGTATTGTACTTTCAGTTTTGCTTTTCATCATCTCAGAACAGAGAAGAGAATAAAAGTTGGTGTTAAATCTGAATATACTAGATTTAGGGCTCATGCACATGAGTGTGTGTGCCCCATGGCTGTATTGGGGACTGCAAATGGGTTCGCGATCCGCTAGGACATGTTCTATTTTTTGCGGTGTGGAGGCACGGACCGAAAGCCCACAGACGTTCTCTGTATCTTGAGGATTGTGGACCCATTCAAGTCACTGGGTGCGGTCCACAATACGGGCACGGGGCACACACGCTCGTGTGCATGAGCCCTTAATCTGTAATTTTCTTACTTAAAAAACAAGAAACATTTGAAAGGCTAACGACACCTTTGCATCATTTTTTTATTGAATCACATGTGTTATATGATAAAAATCATAGTTGTAAAATGGTTTTCATCATACATTCTCAATAGTATGTCTTCTGAAGCCTACATGTGTTCACATACATTGCAGGCTGCACAGTCCCATGCAGAGTGGAAAGTGTCTGATTGCTTCCTCTGTTGCCCTTATCTCCTGCACGTGCACACTTGCAGGCTGAGGAAGATTTTTTGATTAAAAACCAAATTACTAACATGATTTTTTAAAATCACATAATATATGCACTTCAATAAAAAAAAATATGCGAACTCTTCTAGTCTTTAATTAATCCTTACTAATTTCCCATTTGTTCTAAATTGGGCCAAACCTACTCACTCCTTTTAAAATAGTTAGAACATTGCTAGAGGATGGCGATCATAGCTACCTCCTCTGTAATCCCATACCATTACATTGTTCCAAACTGAGCCATTTTCCAGCACGTCAGCCTAACTGGCCTTACTGGGGTTATCCCAGAAAACCCCTTTCCAATTTGGAGTTGTAGTATCAAGCAGTTGATTGCTAAGTGCATGCTTACCAACATTTCAGTTGGTAAAATCAGGACATATAAGCCCCGCCCTCAAGAACGCCCAGAACCCGCCTGGAAACACTCACTTATGGATGGGGGTTTTGGACTGGGACCGTGTAAATTTTCCAGGACTGTCTCTGAAAAACAGGGACAATCCCAGCAAATTTGGGACATAATGTGGATCCGCAATACCACGGATGCCGACTGGTGTGTGTTCCGCAATTTGCAGAACACACGGCCTGGCACCCCGTTGAGAAATGCCTATTCTTTTCCGCTATTGCGGACAAGAATAGGACATGTTCTATTTTTTCTTGCGGAGCCGTGGCACGGAGCCGCTTGGCAAGATCCCGTGCCGGCCATTGAAGTGAAAGGGGCCGCATCTATTCCGCAAAGTTACAGAATAGATGCGGACCCGTTCACACGGTCATGTGAACAGGCTCTAACAGTTTAATTATGTGCAAAGCTTCTAAAGCGTAAAGGTGGTGTTGAGTTACTGCTGGGATGGGGCGCTACCCCACTGATTTTGGTGCTGGCTACATCTGTATGTGTTTGGCTTAAAAAACACCAACAAACAGCTATTATCATTGGTAAAATTTAGCCAGGGAAATTAAGTATTACATGCCGACCATTTAAACAATTTGGCAGTTATTTAATGGAACAACAAAGACAAAACTTGAGTGTTATATGCCTTAGAGGGGTTGTCTGGGCTTTTGATATTGACCAAAACACCTCACAACAAGGGCACCCCAATCGACACAAGGCAGGTGCCCCAAGATCAGACTGTGCCCCAAGGGAAGAAAGGGTGCATCCTCCTGTCACTGCACAACCCTAGGGTTGTCACTGTTATCCATGCGTACAGATACCTTTGCCAGAGATACTACCACTCTCATCCTCCATTCACCATCCCTGGGTTTGCTGCACCTGGTCCTGCAGCTCAGTCCCATTCACTAGAATGAGGTAGTGGTGCTTTGTGGAATGTCAGCTTCATCTGTCTACAGAGATGCCGTGAGTAAGATCCCACCAATATAGGCCAAAAGCCAGCAATTGTGTAGTCTATGAAAAGTCCTTCAACATATTTACAAAAGAGAACATCCACTTTAACCGCCTGGGTGCTGTGTCTGCTACCTGCTGTGGAATCTAAGGTTAAACAGCTGGAATCGGAGCTAGCTCTGCCTGGGCCATTGTACCTGGAGCCCAGCTGTATGTTACAGTCAGCTCCGCTGCCCATGGAGCAGACAAAACTGTGCCCATTCCAAGCAACTGTGAATCAAGGTGCATAAAATTAGCCCTCACCTCGAAGTACAGGTATATCAAATTGCAAGAAGTGAATAAAATGTGTATGGCATGATCCAGTCCAGTCCGTGGTAGAGCCAATATTACTTTATAGAGCCTGTGAATTATTCATGCTTTTGTAGGTTAATATAAGACTGAGGGAGTGGTGCATCACCTAATGAGCAGTCACACGTGGTATGAATTTGTTAAACAGAATTGCCACATTCATTTGTATAATGTGCTGACGAAATATTCAGAAGAAACATGAAGAAACCATTTTTTGAGAAGTAATTCATATCTGCAGCTGAGATGCAATTTACCACAGACACCAATGTGTATAGTGAAGATTGGGGGGTTAAATGTCAAACACTCCCCTTCAGTTCTGACAATACTGGGCACAGTGCCAGTTTTCCAGACTGGATACTGTACCATAAACAATGGCAATACTCATAGGATCATCTGCTGCTCTTCTGATGTCACTGAAGTAAATGTAAGGGGCAGGATTCTCCCTTCTGCATGTGGTCCACAGCATGGCCATACACAAATGGGTGACAGTGAAGGTGTTGGTCAAACAGCCAGTCTACAAGGTGCACAGAGTACAACTCACATGGTTTGTTGGGTTTGATTTATGTTTCAGCAAAGTGGAATAAATCATGTGGTCTGCTGTGGACAGAATTAGGACTCATCCATTGGTATCGCTTTCTAGACTACAAAGGTAGTCTTGCTTCAGTACATCTGCATCTTAGAGAAGAAGATGGTATTGATTGTTTAAAAACTGGTCTAGATTTACTAATCTGTTTGTATCCAGAATGTGTCTAAAAAGTAGCACAGATTGGTGCGATTTGGTGCAGTTATGACCTAAGATATGCAGTTTTGCAAGAAAACTGAGCCATCATTTTGGCGTTACATTTTGTCTCAAAGTCTCAAATCAGTAGTTGGTATAGAGCTAAACAAAAGTGCCAATTCCTGCTCCACATTTATAATCCAGCCCGAGACACTGTGATAAATCCGGTACAAGTCTAGACAGTCTGTCTAAATTCATGCCATCGATAGGATTAATAAATCTGCTCTACTATGTCTCAGAAGAGGTCTATGGTGATTTCAGCCATGAAAAAGTCTTCTAAACCTACATTTTTTTAACTGTACTAAGCTGCTATAATTAAAACAGTAGCTATGAAAAGAATATCTTTACTCACCTCCAAGAATTGCTGAGAAGCTTGAGGTTAGTGAAAACTGGTTTTCAATAAATTTGGGAAGAAATGTTGCAAAGCCAGTGGTGATCAATGCATCTGCACAGCTGGCAAATGATAAAGTCATAAGAACGGGGTTTTTCACCAAAAGCTAAAATAAATGTAAGTTGCCTCGTTAGTAAAATAAAGCAAAGGATATAAAAATAGTACATAAAAATATCTAAATCATTCGAATTCTGATCACCATATCATCCCTGTGTCAACACGAGACTGAAAAGAGTAGAAAGTGATTACATTACCTATTAGATACTATACATGCAGCTGGACTCTAACTGCAAAATCTCTATCAAAGCAGCAGGGGCATAGCTAATGCTACTGAGTCTTAGTATCTGAAGCGACCAAACAGACCCTCTTGCACACCTGTATCATAAATCGCACATTGTAGGTTGGGTGCCCTGTTACATATTTACCAGTGTTGAGCAAATCGAAGTCAAATAAATTGACTTTGATTTGTCCAGAAGCTGAATTTCATTGCGCTTCGTGTTAACAAATCTATTTTTCCTGAAATGGCGTTAATACCTCATCCATTTGCTCGCAGAGAGGCCATTGCAGCCATCTTGATTGAAGGAACCGTGCGAAATCTTGCGCGTGATGACGTGTGCCGTCACCACATCACTGCCCCCAGCCAGCGTGATTTTGCACGGTTTCTTTAATCAAGATAGCCTGGACGGCCTCTCTGCGAGCAAATGTAGAAGGCGAGTAACCCTTGAAAGGCCTCAATTTTTATGTCAGATGCCTTGATCAGCGATGAACATGGTATCTGAGGGGCTCAATGGAGGGGGGCAGCGTCACTGTTCCCCGTCATTGCACCCGCTTCATACAATGCAATGCGTGATGAAGTAATTCATAACAAATCAAATTTCTTTGTGAAATTCTGCAAAGTAGCCAAATCAAATTTTTGCTCATTTCTAATATTTGCCATTGTTGTGCAAGTATTTTATACCTCTGTAGTTCAGAATGAAGAAAAACAGAAAATATTGGAATTTCAAGGAAAAATGTCATATCTTGAATATGAAGCTCATATAATCTAACAGGCAACTGCTGTACTTATATGTTTCTTTGTATGATCGTACAGGAGTTGTTGTTTTTTTCACACATAATGAAAAATCTCAGCATGCTCCATATCACTATATCAGTATAAGAATACTTAGGTAGCAGGGTGGTACCTAGGGGTAACAAAAGGAACCATGTGATCCAAATTAGATTTACACTGTGGACCCTTACATGCATGAAGCCTATGAAGACCAGCTATGTTACATATCACATTTCTTCAACACTGTACATTTATAGTATCATTATTACAGAATTACTAATACTATTGTTGTGGTTGTTGGTATTATTATTACCCAGAAAGCCAAAGGAAAATCTTTAAAATTTTTGCCAAGATTTTTGGACTCAACAATGCCTTCACTTCCATTGCTATGGGCTTGAGAAATCCGTTCGGATTGTACTGCTGCTGTACCTGTAATACATATTCCATTTTATAAAATGAGGAAATTAAAAAAAAAAAAAAAACAATGACACAACTCAATGCTATAATGCCCTATTTGTTAAACTTCAGAGCTTCATCACGAAACACTGCCAGGTCTGCCCTGACATTGTCGTTCTCTTCCAGCAGGGATGTTGGCACATCGCTTGTATGTGAACCAGTCCTAACCTCTAAACCCAGTGTTGCACTGTGGTATCTAGGACCCATTAGTAAAATGTATTGTAGGGACCCACTCTATATCTACATTAAGATTTTACCTGCACACACAAAGGCAGGCAGCAAGATACTACAAGATGACTGTAGCAGAAGTTATTGAGCCGGAACTTCACATAATAACTTCATAACTTAATTTGTACTGTAAAAAAAACATTTCCCAAAGTCGGATTTGGTTCCAAGTGGTAATAACTTTGGCTCATCTGAGCCAATACATTCTAATATTGTATATATTGTATATTGTTTATGCAAATCGACCTCAGATCTTTCATCCAAAGTCGATTTGCTCGTCCCTAAGTATATATAATATACAAAATATTATGAATGAGATGGAATTGGAAAAAACCCAGTTCCACTACAGTTTTAACGGTGTATGGTAAATGTCACATGTTAACTGTTTTCCTCTGTATAATACTTTTAACGCTTGAAAAATGTTTTCTTTGCATCTTCATCGTCTGACATCAGACGATCTGTTGTTTTTATTGATAATGTGCTGGGATGGACTTTTAGTTAGATATTTTTTCCTAATACAGGGTTCACTATGAAGGATAAATATTTTTATTTCATTTTAATAATTTGCCTATTTTCAGATGCAACGATACCAATGATATGTGTTTGTGCATATATATATATATATTTTCCTTTATAGTTGTCTGTTTATATTTTTAAAACTCTTGTTATTTTTTTTTTACTTTTAACACCCCCTTTCCCTCCCCACCCAGGTAAGTTGAATATAGTTTGCTTCTACCAATGGTTTACCATTGCAGTCTATTGGGAAATTGTTATGTCGTTATGAGGTAGAGCTCAATGGGAACTTTACTATGGCATGCCTGGGAACCTACACAAGGCTCCTGTCTATGTTAACCATAGCAGGTAAACAGCTCTCATAATCTCAATGGGGTATTTGGTCTTCAGGAACAACCCACACCCAGTAACTGACCGCTAGTGAGCCATGTTTGCAATTGATCACGGCATCTGAGTTAAATGTCTGTGATCGGAATTGGGTCTGATCACAGACACGACCGTCAGTGTAAAGCACCAAGCGGATGTCTGCTGTGTTGTTGTTGTTGTTACATGTTGTGGCTAACACTGTATGTAGTTTTAGCTTTTGTTTGTATTAACATCTACACTAACTCTACTGAAAAGAAAAGCCTTTTATACACAGGGTTACATACCAGGCAAGTGTTTGGGGAAGCAGGAGAATGGTATAATCAGCATCCAGGTAATAAGACCCACAATTACAAAGGCAATCCACCAGGCTCCAAGCCATCGGGGGTCACTGGGAGACAGAGGCACACTTCATTGGAAAAGAAAGAAAATGTGATGAATAATACACATAAGGTTTAAATCTACTATAACAAATGATGATAATTACATAACTCACCTTGGGTCTTGTATACATTAATCATCAATTAGTATATACTTATAACAGCAAGGGTATATTGAGTGCATGTTGAAGATAACGGGGGAGATTTATCAAAGACCAACGTTTTACACTGGTCTTTGAAATCTCCTGCACTGCTGGCGGAAGTGCCCAATTTATGGCGAGGCCCATGTCATGAATTAGACACATCCTCTGGCAGTCCATAAGCCAGAATGAAATCTATAGCAGCTCAGAGTTGCCATAGATTTCTGTCTACATTTGCATCTGAAAACGAAGATAAATGTGGCAGACCCGCTGGCTCAGCCCATTCCCCGCTCCCTTTTCAGAAAGTGCCAACATTTGTCTCAAGCGGTGTTTAAAAACTCGATCAATCACGAGGTTTGCAACTTTTGAAGCCAAAAAGTGTTGCAGGGAGATGATAAATCCCTCCCCAAAGCCTCAAAGTCTAGCACTGGTATTGTGTAGCATGCGAACCTCTGAGATATACAGAAAAGAGCTTTACTGGGCTGCACATTTCACTGATGGCACACCATTTTCCTACATCTTCACTAGAGTCTTGGCACTCCTTTGGCTCTTGTACTTGAGTGAGAGTTGCAGGAACAATTGGTTGATAGTGGCAAGAGAAGATCTAGCAACAAACTAGCTGGATATAGTACTGTACAAAGTGTACTAACAGGAACAGTGCAAAACAGAAAAGCAGATACGTCGTCTGAACGTTAGCCAGGGTCAAATAAGTAATTTTTACTTAAAGAGGTTGTCCAGGATTAGAAAACCTGGCTGCCCTCTTCCAAAAACAGCACCATCTCTGAGCATATGTTGTGTCAGGTATTGTAGCTTTACTCCATTGCGGTCAATGGAGTAGAGCTGCCATACGGCACACAACCTGTTGACAGGTGAGGTGCTGTTTTTGAAAAAAAGCAGCCATGTCAAATCCTGGACAACCTCTTTAAAGGGACACATCCATCAGAAAGGAGGATTTTTTAAAAGCCAATATTCATATAAAACATTTATTTAAAAAAAAAAAATAAAATTGTTGTTTTTATCTTTCATTTTGGCAGTACTATCCCATTAAAAATTATATATTGCCCTTCTGTAGCAGACAACACAGAAAGATATATATAATTTCTTTATAGATAGTGTGGGGATTCGTGCTGGTAGGTAGGGTGAGCGAACACAGAACAGGGGCAACAAGACAGTTCTTGAACAATTGCAGTGTTTATTCACACCACGCTGCCATTTCAACACAAAAAAAGTCCAAGTCCAGGGTTATATCGACCTGTCCTTCCAAAACAGGTCACAAGCCTTCATCCAGCCATAGGCCTCCGCTCTCCACTGCTGCCATTCAGCTGGCTTTTAAAACAGTTAGGTGTCGGCAAAGCCCGGACCGGCACCTAAGATCCAGTCTGGTGCTTGACCTCACCTGGCTGTCAATCAGTCCAGCAGCACATGCTGGGAGGAAAATACCTTCCATTAAGAAACAGACCCTACACTGTGTCACAATAGGTCACTTTACTGCTGATATGAGGGGAAGATGTTATTTGAATGGTAATCCTCATTATAGTGGTTGGCATAGAATTAGGATGACCGCTCTATTGCTCTCTTGATAGGCCTATACTAAAGGTTGTATTAGATTAAACGATCATGCAGGTGATTGTTGGGAGGGAAGCCTTTCTTCCTGGCAATTGCTGCTCTCTAGCAGAGGAGACTGCTGCTTTTACATGCAGTAATCTCCTCCACTCCTCTGCCAGTCTAATACACCACCAGCATATAACTCTGCAAGTATGCTGCTGAATGTCCTTGTAGAGTTAGCAGCTGAATGCTAACTGTGCTGCAGTGGTAGAAGGGGGTCAAATGTCAGTGACAGCGGGGTTCCCCATTGAGAGGGCATGTTTTTTACTGTCCTTGCTTTCTCCGTTGGTGTATATACACAGCCCTCAGTGAGTGCTCTGTACACAGATCAGAAAGCAGCAACACCTCTTACTTCTCCAGACCGAGCATCATGTGGTCTCTGGGGGCTGGGCATCTTAGTAGACCCAGATCATCTCTGCAGTGATATTCAACACCCTTGTACAACCCCTCTAAGGACTGTACTAGGCCTGTAACTGGAAGGTCAGCCCCATTTTCAGGAGAAATAAGCAATAGACAAAAAAGGTAATGTTAAATGCACCCCAAAGACAAAATAAATAATAATAATAATAATAATAATACACCACTATCAAAGATGGCACCACAGTTTCTATCCCCACTAGGGGCTCTAAACTATATATCTCGCATATCAAAACAACCATTAGGGAAATCAGACAAAAATGTAAAAAAAAAAACCTGTTGTACTCTATGCTATTAAAAACAACATTTTAGCACAATATAGAAAAATAAAATGCTAAAACAAAAAATGCTAAAACAAAAATGCTAAAATAAAAATGACAAATATAAAGCACCAGGTCTGACCAAAAATGGTACAAAAATTAATTGAATTAAAAAAATCCATCAAAAAATTCACATTTCAGGCTTCAAACAAAAAGATACAACATTTTAAATTTTTGGTGAAGAATCAACAACAGGTGGGTCACAATTGTGAAGTTATATATATCCATTAGTCAAAGACTATTCTTTCTGTTTAATGGACTTTATTAAAATATAACTTTTATTAGTAACTTAAATGTTTTTAACAAAAGGTAGTAGTAATCCCCCCAGAATGTGTATTAAAATTGACAAGCAGCACTTAGTTTATGGGATTTTATAAATGTAGCGCAGTCTGGTGTAATATATCAACGGGGAATATTATCTCCATATCCCCCTTATAGGGTGCTGAGTATTGAGAGGCTTCTCTTATTATATATTATTTGACGCTCGATTTCCCTATAATACAGGCCTATCTTGTTGTATATTATTTGAAGCTCGATTTCCCTATAATACTCCAGCCAAATTACCCCTATCACCTGGTTGTGCTGCTTATACTTTATATTAAATGTATCTATCAGATTGTGTCTCTCCTTGCCTGGATCTTTCTATCGGAACGTCTGCAGTACGTTCCGGCGATCCTGTTAAACTAATTTGCGGCTTGATTTTAAAATAAAAAAGAGATTAGCTCCCCCGACATGTTTCGCCGAGAACCGGCGTCTTCAGGGGTAATGGAGCTATCCATAGATACTAAATAGTATCTATTTTGTTACCTTGCCTCACAAAAAGTGTAATATAGAGCTACCAAAAATCATATGTACCCTAAAATAGCACTAACAAAACTGCCAACTTATCCCGTAGTTTCCAAAATGGGGTCAGTTTTTTGGAGTTTCCTACTCTAGGGGTGCATCAAATGTGACATGGCAACTTAAACTTTTTCCAGTGAAATCTGCCCTGGCGTTCCTTTCCTTCTGCGCCCTGCCGTGTGCCTGTACAGCAGTTTACTATGACAAATGGGGCATTTCTGTAAACTACAGAATCAGGGTAATAATTACTGAGTTTTGTTTGGCAGTTAACCCTTGCTTTATTCTCAGAATAAAATGATTCATTTGGAAAATCTGCCAAAAAAGTGAAATTCTGAAATTTTGGCTACATTTTCCTTTAATTCTTGTGGAACACCTAAAGGGTTAATAATGTTTGTAAAATCAGTTTTGAATACCTTGAGGGGTGTAGTTTCTAAAATGGGGTCATTTTTGGGTGGTTTCTATGATGGAAGCCTCACAAAGTGACTTCAAACCTGAACTGGTCCTTAAAAAGTGGGTTTTGGAAATTTTGTGAAAAATTTCAAGATTCGCTTCTAAATTTCTAAGCCTTCTAACGTCCCAAAAAAAATAAAATGTAATTTTCAAAGTGATCCAAACCTGAAGTAGACACATGGGGGATGTAAAGTCATAACTATTTTTGGAGGCATTATTATGTATTTTAAAAGTAGAGAAATTGACATTTGGAAATTTGCAAATTTTTCTAAATTTTTGGTAAATTTGGTATTTTTTTATAAATAAGAATGAAATATTTTGACTCAAATTTACCACTGTCATGAAGTACAATATGTGACGAGAAAACAATCTCAGAATGGCCTGGATAAGTAAAAGCGTTCTAAAGTTATCACCACATAAAGTGAGACATGTCAGATTAGCTAAAAATGGCCTGGTCCTTAAGGTGAAAAATGGCTGAGTCCTTAAGGTGTTAAACTTCCCCACAACAGTATCACGGACCTGCCTGGTGTGTTCCTTGGTCTTCATGATGCTCTCTGTGCTTTAAACAGAACCCTGAGACTATCACAGAGCAGGTGCATTTATACGGAGACTTGATTACACACAGGTGGATTCTATTTATCTTCATCAGTCATTTAGGACAACATTGGATCATTCAGAGATCCTCAATGAACTTCTGGAGTGAGTTTTCTGAACTGAAAGTAAATGGGTCGAATAATTTTGCATGCCCCACTTTTCAGTTTTATTATTACAAAAAAGTTTAAACGATCCAATAAATTTCGTCCAATTGTGACCCCACTTGTTGTTGATTCTTCACCAAAAATGTAAAATGTTCTTTTTGTTTGAAGCCTGAAATGTGGCAAAAGGTTGAAAAGTTCCAGGGGGCCGAATACTTTCGCAAGGCACTGTGTGTATATATATATATATATATATATATATATATATATACACACACACACACACACAGTGTCGAACTGGCCCACCAGAGGACCGGAGGATCCTCCGGTAGGCCCCAAGTCCCCCGCAGCAGCATACCTCCCAACCATCCCGGATCCAGCCTCTGGCAGCTGTCTCTGCGTCCATAGGACGTAGAGACAGTTGCCTGTTGCAGGAAGGAGCAGACAGCCGAAATCGGCTGTCTGCTTCTTCCATCCTCCCTCCTGTCCCCCCTGCAGCTCTCCGTACCTCCCAAGCATGCCTCAGGTCTCGGCGGCCGGCCCCGCCCCCTTCAGACATGAGAAGAAGATCTGCTCTGATGATGCTGGCCCTGCTGCTATGAAAAAGGTAAGTATAATTTTTTTTTAAACTTTCTGTACACTGTGTTTATTATCCCTTGACTGTGATATCACTGTGTTTATTATCCCTGGACTGTGACATCACTGTGTTTATTATCCCTGGACTGTGACATCACTGTGTTTATTATTCCTAGACTGTGACATCACTGTTTATTATCCCTGGACTGTGACATCACTGTGTTTATTATCCCTTGACTGTGATATCACTGTGTTTATTATCCCTGGACTGTGACATCACAGTGTTTATTATCCCTGGACTGTGACATCACTGTGTTTATTATCCCTGGACTGTGAAATCACTGTGTTTATTATTCCTAGACTGTGACATCACTGTGTTTATTATTCCTAGACTGTGACATCACTGTGTTTATTATCTCTGTACTGTGACATCACTGTGTTTATTATCCCTGTACGGTGAGATCGCTGTGTTTATTATCCCTGTTCGGTGACATCACTGTGTTTATTATCCCTGTACGGTGACATCCCTGTGTTTATTATCCCTGTACTGTGACATCACTGGGATAATACACACAGCGATGTCACTGTACAGGGATAATAAACACAGTGATGTCACTGTACAGGGATAATAAACACAATAATGTCACAGTACAGGGATAATAAACGCAGTGATGTCACAGTACAGAGATAATAAACACAGTGATGTCACCGTACAGGGATAATAAACACAGATATTTCTTTACGGTGTGCCCCAAAAATTATTTCCTCTGGTGGGCCCTAGGTACTCCAGTCCGACCCTGTATATATATATACTAGCAAAAAGACCCGGCTTCGCCTGGGTATATTTCATCTATTTATTTAATGTTTCTGTGTGTCGTTGCAGACCTATTGGCTGCGGAGTGGGAGGGGGCGTGGTTTAATGGGACGGGGGGGTTAAGTCCTTCATTTCAGGGTGGCCTGAATTATAGGTTAATGCCATGGTAATTTGAGGAAACACAATGGGTAGCAGTGGAAGAAAACATTGCTTTGCGCGGGTATATTTAATCTATTTCATTTAATGTTTCTGTGCGTCGTTGCAGAGAGAAAGTCATCCTCCCTCCCATCCCTGCAGCTGACAGATGTTGATTTTTACCTTCAATTGTTCAATCTCCATTGGCTGCGGAGTGGGAGGGGTCATGGCCTGACTGAGTCGGGGGCGTGACGTTGCAAGACCTGGGGCGGGGTTTTAAGTACTTCTTTTGATGGTGGCCAGAATTACAGGTCGATGCCATGGTAATTTATGAGGACACGCCATGGGTAACAGTGGAAGAAAACATTGCTTTACATGGGTATATTTAATCAATTTCATTTAATGTTTCTGCATGTTGTTGCAGAAAGAAATCCAACTTCCCTCCCACCCCTGCAGCTGACAGAAGTTGATTTTTACCTTCATTTTTTCAATCCCCCGTTGGCTGCGGAGTGGGAGGGGGCGTGGCCTGACAGAGTCGGAGCGTGGTTTCCCGAGATCTGGGGCAGGGGTCAGAGTGGCATGAATTACAGGTCGATGACATGGTAATTTATGGGGACCCGCAATGGGTAGCAGTGGAAAAAAACATCTTTTATTAGTACTGAATGGTCGTAGTCTAAAATTAGTCAATTTCATCTACGATTTTTGTGTGTCGTTGCAGAGAGAAATTCACCCTCCCACCCCTGCAGCAAACAGAAGTTTATTTTTACCTTTATTTTTTCAATCCCCGTTGGTTGCGGAGTGGGAGGGAGCATAACCTGACAGAGTAGGGGGCGTGGATTAGCAAGACGCTTCACATGGGTGTATTTAATCTATTTCATTTAATGTTTCTGTGTGTCGTTTCAGAAAGAAAGTCAACCTCCCACCAATCCCTGCAGCTGACAGAAGTTGATTTTTACCTTTATTTTTTCAATCCCTGTTGGCTGCGGAGTGGGAGGGGGCGTGGCCTTACAGAGTCGGGGCGTGGCTTAGCAAAGTGCTTCGCATAGGTGCATTTAATCTATTTCATTTAATGTTTCTGTGTGTCGTTGCAGAATGGCTGCGGAGTGAGAGGGGGCGTGGCCTGACAGACAGGGCGTGGCTTAGAAAAAGGCTTCGAACAGTTGTAGTCTATAATTAGTCTATTTCATCTAAAATTTTTGTGTGTCGTTGCAGAGAGAAATTCACCCTCCCACCCCTGCAGCAAACAGAAGTTTATTTTTACCTAAAGTTTTTCAATTCCCATTGGCTGCGGAGTGGGAGGGGGCATGACCTGACAGAGTCGGGGGCGTGGATTAGCAAGACGCTTCGCATGGGTGTATTTAATCTATTTTATTTAATGTTTGTGTGTGTTGTTGCAGAAAGAAAGTCAACCTCCCACCCATCCCTACAGCTGACAGAAGTTGATTTTTACCTTTATTTTTTCAATCTCTGTTGACTGCGACGTGAAAGGGGGTGTGGCCTGACAGAGTTGGGGGTGTGGCTTAGTGAGACCTGGGGCGGGGGTTTTAAGTACTTCTTTTAGGGTGGCCTGAATTAAAGGTCAATACCATGCTTATTTATGAGCCCACGCAATAGGCAGCAGTGGAGGAAAACAACTTTTATTACTACTGAACTGTAGTAATAGAAAAACACATAAGTTATATTTATGGTAACCGGAATACCTTTAACATTGTCAGTAAATAGAAATGGATGAGATCCTCAGCTGCTGATAATTACCTGGTTGTTATGGAAACCTGCCCTCCCTGTGTGTGCCTTTGCAGAGAATGGCAGTTGGAGTTTAAAACCAAAGTTCCCAGTTGTAATGTTGGCTAATGGAGATCATATTTTGGGAATATCTCAGGAACGGTATGTCCTAGAGAGATGAGACCTGGTCTAAAACCTTCCCTGACACCTGATGTACCTGTGTGCCGACTTTGGTGAAAATCGGTCCAGTAGTTTGGTCGTGCATAGAGAACAGACAGACAGACAGAAACTCATTTTTATATTATTAAGAGATATATATATATATAATGCCTTTGTACATAAAGGTCTTCTCCTTTTAGGGAGTCCTTTTTAGGCAGTTTTCTTGGAGTTGATCACAAACTAAGAACTTTAAGGAAGGAAGTAGATTATATAAGGCAATACTGTTAGCACATGTTTGTGGGCAGTGAGCAGTCATACTGCATATAAGGAACTTACTGGTTATTCCTTTTGCAGCAAACCACAGGGGAGGTGCAGGGCAGAGAAGGAGGGGGTGGTGGCCCCGAGGGGGATAGTAGCAATCACAGTTCTCCCTCTGGTACCAGTGACCCAGATATTCTGTTTCAGATCTTCTCAGCCTTCACATTGTAAACCACATAGGTATGTTTTATGATATAACGCTTGTGGGTGTAATACTTGCCTGTTTGTTTTTTCAAAATCAATATAAATGTTCAGCAGCTGTCCTCCTATTACATATCCAATAGCAGGGCCCACTACAGACATCCCATATGCAAT
This sequence comes from Rhinella marina, assembly GCA_900303285.1. NCBI lineage: Eukaryota > Metazoa > Chordata > Amphibia > Anura > Bufonidae > Rhinella > Rhinella marina. Next base: position 73,507 of record ONZH01019831.1, on the reverse strand, counting down.
GCCTGAAACAAAGAAGAACATACACGTAAACAAGGAGTCATACTATGCATCTGCAAAACTGGCCCATGCACCGCAGACAGCTACTGACTAAACATTCATTCAGCAGAATCACCCTTAAAGGGGTTGTCTCATGTCTAGAATATGCCCCCAATGTCTGATAGGTGCGGGTCCCACCTCTAGGACACGCACCTATCTTTAGAACGGAGCCTGCAAAGTGAAGAAACCTGCAATGTGCATGCGCGGCCAACCTCCATTCATTCACATGGGAGTGCCAAAAATAACTGAGCCCTGGCTCCATAGAATTGAATGAAGCGGTGGGCGCACTTCCGCAGTGTGCGCTTGGCATTCATTTCAATGGGACTGCTGAATATACAGTAGCAGAGCACAACGCTCCCATAGGAATAAATTGAGGGCAGTCGTGCATGTGCAGTATGCCTTCCTTCACTTTGCTGGCTCAGTTCTAAAGCTAGGTGTGGGTCCCAGAGGTGGGACATATCCTAACCTCTTAAAGGGGCTGTCCAGGATTTTAATATTGATGAACTATCCTCAGGGTTGGCCATCAAATTCTGATTGTCAGGAGTCTAATCAGCCGTTTCTTTGTAGCTCCGATGCCACCAGAACACCACGGCTCTATCCATTGTGTATTGGCTACAGCTGGTAACTGCAGCACTGCCCTCAATCACTTCAGTAGACTACAGGTGGATTTAGATAGGCCAACTGAGCGGCTGATTTTCGGGAAGGAACACTTCAGCCACTAACTCATGCAGCAATCTCTTGTCCTCATACAGAATGATGGCTTCTAAACAGTAGATTGCTGTTATGACTGCATGGTCTGCTGCCCAGAAGCCATGATCAGTGGTGCCTGCACAAGCGACAGGATCACTCGATTCAGGTGATCAGCTGTACATTTAGACAGCCAGATGATCAGTCGTTCCCGATAATCTGAACAATTATTGGTGCGTCTAAATGCACCTTACTGAGCTATTCACCAAGCTTGACCCCCTTGTGCCAGTACCTTTTCTGTTTTTTTTTTTTTTTTTGTAAAACATTAAGAGCCCTGATCCTCATGTAGTAGACCCTGATCCTCAAGGGTTGGAATGGAGCACCACTCAAATATCTACTCTACTGCTCCCCCACCTAACTGTGAATTCTGTTGTTCTAGGAATTGGTGGGAGTCCCAGGTGGTGTGTCCTCCAGCATTAAGACACGTATTAACTATCCTGTGGATATGTGATAAATGATCATTGTGGCACAACCCTTTTCATAAATGAGCCAGTAATGGCATGCTCATATTTGACATTCTTATGCAGGGGTGCACTTAACCGTTCTGCTGCCTAAGGCAAAAAAATGAAACAGCACACATCTCCCTCCCCATGCCAATTTCTTAACCTAACCCCTTTGTCACAATGAAAGCACTCATTGCCCATGCCCCCCTCTTGCCCCTACCTGGTGTAGGCCTGGCAATGGCCTCACCTGGGCTCATTGGTGGTTCACCCCTGTTCCCATGGGTTCACATGTTGTGCCCACACCACAGCTGAGTGCACCCACAAAGCAGCTAAAATGCAGTTTGAGGTTAATGGCCACACTGCAATCTGCTGTTTAGCTACATTAACTGTGTGGCTATTCAAACTAGTTTTAGCTGAAGTTACTTTGAAAACTGCGAGACGTGCATGTCGATTAATGTGGTTTTGCTATTTAACTTAATTTAATTATTTTAACATTAGTTCCATTTTAACATCTAGTTCCATTAGAAGACACTTCCTTTTAAACCTTTTATTTTAGCTGTAATTCATGTTTATATGCAAATACATTACAGACTGTGCATGTAAAATCCCCAAACATAAAAAGTAGTCAGCAAGCCTATAAGCCTACCCTGTGTAAGTACAGTATCTGTATATTTGTCTGTTCTTGATGTTTAGCTCTCTCTGTGTTACAGGTATATATGATTTTATTAATGATATAGATGATTCTATGATGATTACTTTATCTTAAAAGGTTTTTCCGAGACTTTATAACTGATGACCTATCCTCAGGATAGAAAAAAAAAGAAAGGCTGAACAGCACACCAAATGAAAAAAAGGGAGTGGCGGGTGCACGTCTCCAAGAGGGGTGGTGAATCCCCTCCAGTATAAACAAGCGGTTAAGCAAACAAAAAGGTTGAGGGAGACAGCACGTCCATTCGTGAAGAACTTTATTCCAGATGCCAGGATAGGTTGTCAGTGTCTTCTCAGTGGGGGTCACCCAGGACCACTCCCAATCAGCTGTTTGAGAAGACACTGGCGCTACATTGTATAGCAGCTGTGCTTGGTATTGCAGCTCAGCCCCACTTCACTTCTACGGGACTGAGCTGCTCCTAGGCCATGTGACAGATAAACATGTTGTCATTGGCCTATAAAAGTTGCTTTTTCAAACAGCTGATGAGCAGGGGTCCCGGGTGTTGGACCCCTACCGATCAGATAATGATGACCTATGCCGAGGATAGGTCATCAGCAAAGTTGAGCAAATCAAAGTATACGACTTTCAGGAAAAATATGATTTGCCATTAGGCTGAATTTCCTCACTCTTCATGGTAACAAATTTTTCCTAAAATGGCGTCTGAAAGTAAAAAAAATTATACTCACCTCATCCAATTGATCACTGAGAGGCCGCCCACTCCAGTATTGATTGAAGAAAACCCGTCAAAGGACCTGCAGTGAGCGTGTTGACCTTACTGCTGATGTCATCATGCTTTCCACGGGTCCTTTGGCGGGTTTTCTTCAATCAAGATGGGAGCGAACGGCCTATCAATTGGGTGAGATGCATATAAATTTTTTTTAAACCCCAAATTAACCCCTAAGCAGCTGAATGTCAGTCAGAGATGCCACGATCAGTGCTGAACGCGGCATCTGAGGTCTTATATGACAGGGTGGCACTATTGTCGTTCCCCATTATTGCACACATTCGATTGAAAGGAAAGGGAATTGCGACAAAGAAATTTGTAACGAATCGAATATCTTGTCGAAGTTCGGAGAAACAGCTGAATCAAATTGTTCAAAACTTCGTTCATCTCTAGTCATCAGTTCTAAAGTCTCGGAAACCCCCTTTAATATATCTTTATATCAATGTGAGCTCTGGTTTCCCTATTCAGAACTTCAAATCGCCAGCATAGATAAAGATTTAGAAGATAATAATATGGTTTTCTGCAGCTGCCACTAAAGTCAGAGTAAGGGCCTTATTACCCTGCGCGATATTCAGACAGTGAGAGCACCATGGTAATGTATAATACTGTTATACCTTTACTGTTGTTTCTTTTTTTCATTAAAAAAATAGCACTGGCACATATAAGAAACTTTGTAATATATCTTATCAGAGAAAGATGCTTCCTTTTCCTCTTATTGGCTCCTGTCCTGCCCCTTCTTCCTATTCACTCAGTTCCCTGCCCAGATCTGTCTTCAATGAAGATGGGCTGCCTGCAGGATGTTGGACTCAATAGAGGAGAGAGGAAAGCTAGCACAATATACTAGTGATTTTCATTCTTCATCCTAGAGATCCATGGGGGTCCCTGACCCCTAGTGATCAAAACTTTTGATATGTCTCTTTAACGTATAGAAAGTTTTCTGAAAACAATGTAAAAAAAGCAGACAAAATAGCACCACATACTAGGTTATTTTGTCCAGTAAAATGACAGACACCATGGAGGTAACCCAAAAGGCCCCATTATAGCCAATGAGGTCTGAAGGGTGGTGTCATGTAACCTATTGGGCAGAACAACTTAAAGAGGTTCCCCAACTCTAACCCAGAACGAAGAAAATGGTACACCTCTTCCCAGCAGCTCCATTACACCACTGACAGTCCCAGGGTCCAGTGTGTGAAGTTTAATGGCCCCCCATGAGGCAGGGTTGCCAACCGTCCGTAAATTTACGGACAGTCCGCAAAAAATGGTTGTTTTTCTCTGCCGTTCGTAGCGTCCAGCAGAAAAAAACAACGTTCGTGAAATTTTGTGCCGAAACCCTGAATTCTGTACTGCGCATGCGTGCGTAGTACAGACTGTGCGGGGCAGTGCAGAAACCGAAGTTCCGGCGGCGCTGGTGCTCTGAGAGGGTGGGCAGTCGCCGGCGCACAAGGATTACCTGAGGAGGAGGAGCCAGGCAGCAGAATGGAGGAGCCAGGCAGCAGACTGGAGGAGCCGAGGCGCGCAGGACTCCAGGAGTTAAGCGAGTGCGATGGGGGGGGAGGGTTGACTGAATCATGTGGGCACTGGGCAGCCTGCCTGCCAAATTGAGCACATGCAAGAGGGAAGGAGGAGGCAGAGGGAAAGGTGTTCTCCCCGGCTGTCACATCTCCCCAGTGTCTCCCCAGCCCCATGTCCTGCTCAGCCTGAGCTTCATCAGTATCTGTGACTATATGTGTTGCAGGATTGGGGGCACTATAGGGGACCATTTATATTACTGTGGGGCACTATAGGGGACCATTTATACTACTGGGGGCACTATAGGGGACCATTAATACTACTGAGGACACAATAGGCGACTATTTATACTACTGGGGGCACTATAGAGACAATTTATACAACTTGGGGGCAATATAGGGGGCCATTTAAACTGCTGAGGGTACTAAAGAGGGCAGTTTAAGCTGTGCTGGCCACTACAGGGGAGCATTTAAAAGGGTTTTCGTCCAGCCCTTAATACTGATGACCTAGCCTCAGGATAGATTATCAATATCTAACTGGCGGAGGTCCGACACCCAAAACCCTGGCCGATTAGCGGTGAGACAAGGAGACAGCACTACATGCGAGCGCTGCTTCCTCGTCATCACACTACATGTCATCTCCAATGGAGCAGCAGCATAGTGTAATTGCAGGCACCCACTCCACTCACTTCAAAGTGCGGTGTAATGAAGAGGAAGCGGTGCCTTGTCTCACAACTGATCGGTCAGGGTTATGGGCATCGGAACCCCGCTAATAATGGAATATGTCATCAATATTAGGGGCTGGACAATCCCTTTAAGCTGCTCAGGTCACTATAGGGGACCGATTAAGTTACTGGGGGCACTACAGGGGAGCATTTAAGTTACTGGGTGCACTATATGGGACTGTGATACCTACTGGGAACACTATAGAGGGGCCATATTACTTTTGGGAGCAATATGGGTGTTTTTATCACTACTGGAGAAACTTTGATGACAATTTTACTGCGGGGTCACTATGAGGGACTTTATCACTGTTATTATGGGGGTGTTTTTTATTACTGGAGGCACTATGAGGAACATTATTTCTATTATGGGGCATTATTACTATTACCGGGGGCTACTATTGGGGGGTGTTATCATTACTTGGCACATTATGGAGGTTGCTATTGCTAACAGGGGTATTTTAATGCATACCTTCCAACTTTTGAAAATTGCAAAGAGGGACAATGTGTGTGGCGTGCATCATGGCAGTTTTTTTTCATACTAGGCCACACCTCTAACTCCACCCAAAACATAATTACTGGAGCCCCTGTGGCAATTTTTTTCTTGGTTTTCATTGTCAATATTAGCACATAAGTCATCAGATTATAGATATTTTAAAGTCAGAATTGCACCAAATAATGAAGTTCTGGTCTAATTCATAGGTAGAAACCACACAGACACTTTAGTAAGGAGCAATTTAGTAAATTTATTAATGCACATTTATGCATTAATCCTCCAGGTCAAAAAGAGGGACATTTAAGGATAAAAGAGGGACAGAGGGACTTGGGTGAAAAAAGGGACTGTCCCTCTAAAAGAGGAACACTTGGGAGGTATGCTAACGAGGTCACTCAGTGGGACTTTGGGGAGCACTGTTTTTATGAGGGGACTATCTGTTTGTCACTGTTATTTCTGCAGTATAGTATTAGGGCACATTAGGAATTGGGGAACACAGCGGGCACAGTATTGCGGTAGCAGCAGGATAACAATGTTTGGGCACCAGGGGGAGGATGATAGAAAAGTGAGAACGCTCAGATGTCTGTGTGGTAAACTCTGCAGAGAGAAGACGTGGCTTAAAGAACTGATCATGGCACTGAATACAGAAGATGAGGAAAGAGAACAGATACATCAGTGGAGACGTCACTGGCTGTAACAGGTACATGTGGTGCTGTATTCTCCTGTATGCTTGGTAGTGTCTTCTCAACTATGTCTCATGCTGGGGAGGAGGTTGATTGGATTAGCAATGTGGCATTCATTTTGGATGCATGTTATACTTACCCCTTTCTCCAGTGTCATTCTTTGCAGCTCTAGTCCCTTCTTATTTACGAACAGCAGTGGGGACTTGCCGGTATATGGCATGTTATTGATGCTGCCAGTCACCTGTCAGTGGTTTAATGTTGAGGACTGTGACTGGCTACAGTGGTCGCATGCTATACATCTGTGCATCACTGACACTCTGACATATATGCACACTTACATTCCTGTCAGTCTTTGTTACCATGGCTGCAGCAATGTTATCAGAAAGTTCAGCATGTCGCAAGCATAGTCACTGCAGCCATATAAACAAAGCACTCAGACTAGAGTAGTGGGGAAGTAACAGTTTGTGAGTCAAGGGCATTCTTTTTAAGTCACTTTGAGGGTGTGGAATGGGGGCATGTTCTTTAAAAAGGGGCGGGGCATATGTCCGTAAAAATTTTAGGCTGTCCGTAATTTTTTGTTAAGTTGTCCAGAAAAAATTAAAAGGAAGGTTGGCAACCCTGCTATGAGGGTGCCTACCATGCCCTGTTCCTTGTCTTGGCCCTGTGCGTCTTCATGGATACTGACTATAAACGCACCCTGTGTGACCCAATCCTACAGTCCCCATTCAAGGTACTGTTAGCAAAAAATAAGGGAGAATGCAATAATGCCAATTATATAATGGAAATAAATTATATCACAACTAGCTAACTTGTCCCACATTCTGACCTCAGATTTTGCTACCTCTGACAAACTCTTCTCCACTACATTGTAACTACAGATCTCCATATCTTAATGCAGCAGATACTATAATTTACAGTAATCTCGCAATCAGCTCTGCTACATTTTTTGGTAATGTGTATTTACTTACCTATATATAATGAGGATTTATGTGTTGGAAGACTGTCATCAAAAAATGCAGTACCCAAAGTATATAAGGGAGTCCCTCCTACTCCCATTAGCAGCTGACCCAAAATGAAAACATAGAGGTAGTTGGATAAGGTGGACTTAGCCTTCCCAGTGCAGTCCTCTAGACTGGTGCCGTTTCCTGACTTTTCACAAAAATCTAAAAAAGAAAACAGAGTGGATCCTCAATGCAAAATACATGACACATGTTGGTAGTTTAAAGCCTAATGCGACGCCAATCCAACAAGCTCCCCCGGTCAAGGAGTATTTTTTGACCAAAGTATATATTAAGCCACATTTTTATAGCCATATACTGCAGAACCCTTTTTAATGGGAACTTGTCAACATGAAAATGCAGCAGTATGTTATAGAGCAGGAGGAGTTGATCAGACTGATATATAGCTTTATGGGTAAAGATTTAGTATAACTTGTAATTTATACATTTAAACCTCTGCTTTTTCCATGCCTGAGTCACGTGGGCGGTCCTCCTTACTGATTGACAGATAGCTCTCTATACATAGTCATGAACAATTAGCTGTTTTACTATATATTAATCTGCTCAGCTCCTCCTGCTCTATAACATGTTTACTGCATTTTCATGATGACATGTTCCCTTTAAGGCTAAAACACGGTTGGATTTCTTGCGACTGCCGCGGCGATCCCATTCATCTCTATGGGATCCCCGCTACTCAGGGATCCTGGCTGCGAAGGGTGTCGCGCGACAACTGTCGCTGTGTAGCCCTAGCCTAAGGGTTAGGCTACTTTCACACTTGCGTTGTTAATTCCGGTATTGAGATCCAGAGGAGGATCTCAATACCAGAATTAATACGGATCAAGATGCATCCGTTCCGTTAGGATGCAGTTGTATGAAATCAAAATGGAAAAAAAAACGGATCAGTCACTAAATACATTGAAAGTCAATGGGCGATGGATTTGTTTTTTAGGCTCTTAAAAAAAAAACATAAAAAAAGGATTTGTCACCATTGACTTACATTGTTTTCAGTGCCTGATCTGTTTTTTTTCAGTGCCACATCCGTTTTTATGACCGGACACAAAACCGCAGCTTGCAGCGGTTTTGTGTCCGGTCACAAAACAGAAAGCAGACCGAACGGAAGACATCCTTGCGCATACTGAATGGATCTCTCCATTTAGAATGCATGAGGACTAAACAGAAACATTTTTTTTCCGGTATTGAGAACCTCTGCCAACAATGCAAGTGTGAAAGTAGCCTTAGGGTCCTTTCACACATCCGCATATCATTGCAGATCCGCAAAACACGGAGACCAGCCATGTGCCGGCACTATAGAAAAGCCTAATCTTGTTTGTGGCTGCCGACAAGAATAGGACATGTTCTATTTTTTGCAGGGCCGCAGAACGCAAGTGAGGATGCGGACAGCACACTGTGTGCTGTCCACATCTTTTGCAGCCCCATTGAAAATGAATGGGTCCACACCAGTTCCGCAAAATTGCAGAATTGGTGCTGAACCATTCATACGGATTTGTGAATGGACCCCTAGTCTGAGCCTATTTTCTACTTTCTCCATAAACGGAGATTTTGCCCATAGGCTGTGTCCAATCTTGCAGCTCTGTCAAATTCATTCAAATAGGACTGAGCTGCAATAACAGACAGAGCCCATGACAGGAGTGTTAGGGTTCTGCTGTCTGTGGATGCGGACCCATTCATTTGAAAGGGTCCGTGATCCAAAGGATTTAGTCCACATAACGAGCTGTGTGGTGCGGAAGCACGGACTGAAATTCCACGCTCTGTAGTGCTTCCATGGACTTCCACTCTGGGCCACCTCTCCGCATCACTCCGTACAGTAGCTTGCGGATTGCAATCTGTAATACAGAGCACTCATGGCCAGTGCCTGCATATTGCGGACCAGATGTTTGTGGGCCACAATACAGGAATGGGCCCCAGATGTGCATGAGCCCATACTTGAATAAAAAACAGATCTTTATTTAAAGGGGTTGTGCAGTGCTAGTATATTGATGACCTATCCTCAGTACAGGCCATCAATATCACATTGGTGTGGGTCTGACTCCTGGCAAACCTACTGTACCAATCATCTGATTGAAGAGGCACAGCGTTTGTGTGAGCACTATATCCACTTCCCTGTTTAATTGAACGCAGTCTAGATTGTAGTGGGGTAGTGTAACTATAACTGCTCGTCCCATTCTCTTGATAAGCAGTTGTAATTACACTGCACCACCAATACAAAATAGACGGCATGCAGCTAAACAGTAACGTGTATGCTGCGCCAAGGCCTCTTCAATTAATGGACTAGCGGAGTCTGCCATGAGTCAGGTACACACAAATCTGATATTGATCACCTAACACTGCACAACCCCTCTGCCCTGCCTTGCTTTCACTTTTCGTCTGCCCTTAACTTACCATTATATCTGTTTCCATATTGATACGTTCCACTGGTAAAATGAGGTATGGAAAAAACGATAGCTCCTACACCAATCATCAGAGCAGAAAAGGCAAGCCATCTTGGTTTGTGCCCTCTTTGACCATAAAATGACACAACAAGTGACAAAAGACAGAATGCAATGTCGTAGCTGGCTGAAATCAAGCCGGTAAGTGAACTGTTTAAGTCGTAACGCTTCTCAATAGTTGAAATGACCACATTTACCAAACCGTTTACAGCAGTACCTGAAATAGAAAAGCAGAAATATATATTAAAGAGCTTATCCCATGACTAATGTAAAAAATGAAAATCAGACATCATATAGTACATGACAATCTTTTTCTAACAAAGCTAGAACCAGTCCTGTACCTCACATGGATCCAGAGATACCAACAAGAAACACAACACACTTATTCACGGTATAATAACCCTAGTATAAAGTAGCGTATACACTGATAATTTCAGACTAGCGTGTCCACTGTGGAAAACATGCTCCATGTGGGAGCATGATTTCCTGTAATGGACGCTGTTCATTTCACAGGACTGCATGGCATTATCATGATTTATAATGCTGTGTGTTCCTGCTTGACCTTGCATCTATTGAGATGTACTGATATAATTCAGTAAGTGTAAGGTTGAACAGAGACGCACAGCATCATTATACATTATTATAATGCCGTGCAGTCCTGTGAAAGGAGCAGTGTCCATAATGGGAAATCATGCTCCAACACGGAATATCTTTTCTGCAGTGGACACGCTTAAAGTAATGAGTGTAATCACACAGGGGGAGATTTATCAAACTGGTGTAAAGTAGAACTGGAGTAGTTGCCCATAGCAACCAGATTCCACCTTTCATTTTCCAAAGGAGCTGTGAAAAATCGAAGGTGGAATCTGATTGGTTGCTATGGGCAACTAAGCCAGTTCTGCTTTACACTAGTTTGAGAAATCTCCCCCATAATCTTTATTAATACATATATTGTATGTTCAGTACAAAAACAGCCATGACAATAAAAACACTATAAAAGCAATTGAAATCAAGATCAACATAGAGGTGGTGGCCTGGATACAAAGGTAGGTCACAGTATAGCCAAATGCCTACAAGGTCTCATGCATATCAATGTATCTGTTTTGCGGATCAGAAAAATCCATATACATCCGTGTGCCATCTATATTTTTTTGCAGACTCATGGATCCTTGAACTGCATTTTGTGGACCAGAATAGGACATGTTCTATAATTTACGGAACGGGCATGTGGATGCAGACAGCACACAGATGTCATGAGGCCTAAAGCAATATAATCAAAATAATATAAAAGTGACGTCCAAGAGGTCAGATTAGGCTAAAAGCCAGTGCATACCAATATATAGGCAAAGATAACATCCCAAGTGAGACAGACAATATGTTCAATACCAATTTGTGGATGACATGGTACAGCAAGTACGCAGGCCACCAGCAAGTACGTCAGACCACCAGCAAGTACGCCAGACCACCAGCAACTAGGTGAAACCACCAGAAAGTATGTCAGATCATCACATCACCACCCTGACATGTTTCACATCAGGTATCTTAAGGTATAATCAATTACTATCAGTGATACAGTTTCCCCTTGAGTAAGCTCTCCACCATTGGTGGAGTTAAGTATAAATTGAAAACATATTTGAAGTTTCTGGATTAAAATTTCAGATGGCATCTAAGGTTTGTGGATTACAATTTAACACCATATTTGCCATTCTGGGATCACAAATAGTTAACCCTGCAGTTAGCCTTTGGAGATTACAAGACTATGCTTGTAGTTCCCTTGGGGGTTTACACCATCAAGTCTGCGTGAACTTTGGCTAAAGAATTATACTGTACCTGCAGGAATATCTGTGTCTGATAATGCACCTGGACCTCGACTCCTGAGGGATTTCCAAGTGACCCTAGTTACATTATTTTCCATGTTGACAAACATATATTTTTGCTTTCTGCTCTTAAAGGGGTTCTCCAGGAAAACACAAAAATAATAATAAAGGTTAAAGTGTTACTTCTTTTTTTGGTAATGTGTAGTGGCAGCGATAAGGACCATTTTTGTAATATACATTACTGAAATTGTACATTTCTATTAGAAAAGTAGCTCTGAAGTGGCCAATTTTGTTCTTTAGTGCTGCCCTCGCTGCATCTCACTCTTTCTAAAAAAATATATTTATATATTATATATACATATATGTATATATACAGAGATAGGCAGTGAGGGCAGCAGCAGTCAGTCTGGAGAATGTCTCCACAGTTCAGTAAATAGAAGACAGATAAGTGTTGCTAAGGCACAAAATGGGCCACTTCAGAGATATTTTTCTAATAGAAATGTACAAATTCAGTAATTAAAGTATATTACAAAAATGGTTAGTGTCACTGCCCCTATACATTACAAAAAAAAAATGACAGTTAAACTTTAAAAGGGGTATTCCGGTAAAGTAACTTAATTTTTTAAAAACTGCATTAAGGCTACAAGCTATGACCCAACCATACTTATACATATAACCAGAGCTTCAATTTACCTTGCAATCCATTTGTCTAGCTCCTGTGTGAGCCTGCAACACACAGAGTATCATGGCTCCTGATCTTCCCTCACAAAACTACAATCCCTAGCTTTCCTGCTGTGATTTTGTGCTTGTTCATGAATGTTGATGTTTATTGATTGGCTGCTTGATATACCAGTCCCCTCTACTCTACACACTGAGCATGCTCGACCTGACAACGGCTCAGAACTACAGGTCAATGCCATTGTAATTTATGAGGAAACACAGTGGGTAGCAGAGGTAGAAAACTTCTTTAAAGGGGTTATCCCACAAATAATCTAAAAAATGAAAATCAGACATCATATAGTACAAGACAACCTCTTTTTAACAAAGCTAGAACCAGCCCTGTACATCACATGGATCCAGAGATCTCCCATTCATTGCTCTACTAGATTTATATCATGTTGGCAGCTCAAGGGGAGTGTCTTTTCTGCTGCAGTTAAGGAGGCGTGTCTCCACTCTCCCTATCACAGCTCAGGAGGCAGTTAAAAGTTGAAACTGAGCATGTGCGGCCTGCTCAGTGAATAGGTCAAAGAAATAAGAAATTAAGTGGTGCTATACAGATACAGGTTATTGAATAACTCAGTAGCTATACAAAATTTTTAATGACATGCAATTACAAAAGTATTCAGATCCAGGTGCTGGTTTGAAAACTGTAGAATATTTTTCGTGGGACAACCCCTTTAACTCCTGAACGGTAAATATGTGAAATTTACATTATATTAGGTAATTATTGATCATGAATTAGTCTAAAACATAAGATATATTTATGGTAACCGGAATACCCCTTTAAGTAAATTAGAATACTTGTTATGCTCTTAAACAGTCAGAAACCCATCTAGGAATATAACTAGCACAGGTGACCAATGGGAGGGGGGGTTGTTTCAGCTGTGAAGTGAGAGGGGGGTCAGATTACATCACTACTGTTCAGACTGGCTGGATGTGAACCTAGTGCTTAGTCAGCCTTACAGGATTTGGGGGCCACAGACCTGTAGCTGCTGTATCCGGTAACTGATTGAGGAACAGCGGGGGACATATCTAGTGCTCTACCTTAATCAGTTACCTGATGCTGCAGCCACCAGTCCATGCCTCCAAAATCTTGTAAGAATGAGTGAGCACAAGGTTCACATCCAGTCTGATCAGAAATGAAGTATTCTCTCCCCGCCACAGCTGACTGTGGACTAGTCCCCCCATCTCATCCTCCTCTCCAACCACACAGACACAGGGGTCTTAATTCCCATCCTAGTTATATTTTTTAAACAGGGTGATGGCTATTTTATTTACTACAGTCGTTCCGGTTTTTTTTTTTGTGGACTGTATGCGGAACCAGTCATTTCCATGGGTCTGCAAAAAAACGAAAGTTACTCCGTGTGCATTTAGTTTCCGCATGTCTATTCCGCAAAAAAATAGAACATTTCCTATTATTGTCCGCATGATGGGCAAACATAGGACTGTTTTATTGGGGGCCAGCTGTTCCGTTCCACAAAATATGGAATGCACACGGACGTCATTGGTATTTTATGCAAATGCTTGTTTTGCGTACCGCAAAATACATACGGTCGTGTACATGAGCCCTTATAGGAAAATGTCACTGTTAACATTCAGTATTCATTTGTCTTACCCTGGGATAATCACTTACACCTCCTGAGAAATGTACCATGGAAACACTGTTCCGACTAGAATAACAGACAGATGCTGTAATCTCAAAACATACACTAGGTAAAAATACAGCAAAGCCATTCATTACAGTGCAATGCATAGGAGGCACTAGCAGTAGATCTGAAGCTTCCAGCCTTAAAAAAAAAAAGTGTAAACTGTATATGTGTTTGAAATAGCAAAAATAGATTTTCTTACTTTTCAAATCCCACCCTTCTCCTAGCCCTGGGCCCCCTGGGCCCCCTAGGCCTTCATGGCAACCACTCCATCCTCCCTAACACTTACTACAGAGGTGATGTGACTATATACCATATATATGTGACTGTGACCGCTGCAGCCAGTCAAGGCAACATCTATATAACACGTCCTATACTGTACGTAAGTGCTGCAGTATAAGGACACACCATCACTGCCACCAAAATATTACGTTATGCATCATTTTTTATTACTGTAAAAACAAGAAATCTCAGAAAACCTCTTAAAGATCGGCAAGGACATAAAATTCCTCTTTTGTCCTAAAGGGGCTACTGCTGCTTGGATGTCGCGCAGACACAGGTCAATAATCACCAGCTTGCAGTGCAATAAGAGAATGCAGGTTTCTACACACTGGCTGTCAGCGCCCGCAGGGCAAGCACAGATAATGGGAAACGACTGCAGAAATACTGTACATTTCTTACAGGGTCTAACATGAGTTTTGTTCTTGACTCTCAAAAATTCACTGACTTGTTAAACTGATTTAATTGCCAAAGAAACCATTAAACCAACAATCTGCGCTTCGCTTTCATGAGGATACTGCCAGATGGATAGAAATAAGTTTGTAATTAGCAGCAAAACAAATAAAACAGACAATAACCACAATGTAATAGAATAGGGATATAATAGGTAGGCATGTACAATTAATGTATTCTCAGTGTACAAGCAAATGCAAAGTTGTTTCCTTGTAAATGGCAGAATATGCAAAAATAGTGACCTAGGAAACTGTGTAAAATGCACAACAGAGGGAATTACTTAAAGGGGTTATCCAAGACCTATAATGCCCCCCATATGTCCTTGCCCCTCACACAGACTGTACTAACACCCGTGTTGCTTCTGATGCCTGCACTGCATTTCCCCATTGCGCGGGAACGAGCCTTCCTCGCATCGTGGTTAACGCTACGGAGGCTCATTCCCCGATGACATCACCTGCCTTTGAAGAAGCTGATTTGTTCAACTCTCTGACTGAATTTCATTAAAATCCCTATCACCGTAACTGCCATAAATATTGGCTCCAATGAGGCTGTATAAAGATGGCCGTCATTATCACAAGACTTTCTCAGACTCGTGTATGCAGCACATACAAAAATGTATTTCATAATGAATTGGAACCTGAATTCATGGCACATGCTAGAATCATTAACAAATCCATTATCATAGTAACGGGGCATGCATGAGACTGAGAAAGTATCTTGATAATGGCAGCCATCTTCATACAGCCTCATTAGGGCCAAAACATTTTATATCTTCCCCCTGCCTCCCTGCACTGCCTGTAGTGAGCACTTACCGCTCTGTGAGGCTTCGCTCCTGGTGGCTGGTTCATTAACCAGCACACTGGGGATGGAGGGGTAAAGCTCAGCACTGGACATGCTGTCCAGCGAGTTAGTGTATACTCTAAGCCTATATTTAATAAGGGGGGAAATGTTTATTTAATTTAAACACATTAGTCCAGGGTGTGAGGGAGCAGGGCAGGCAGAGGCCACAGCTCCCAGCACAGCCTGTCCCCACAGTGCTACTAGAAGACGGAAGTCCCTTAGCTGACATTGAAGCTCCTATAGCAGGGGTACTCAACTGGCGGACCGCGGTCCAAATATGGACCGTGGACCCCAGCTGTCCGGACCCCTGCCATCCCTTCCATAGGAAGCAGCACTTTAGGCTGCTTCCAGGCGCTGGATGGAAGGGGATGGGCGTGCTGAAAGAGACAGGTTCCTCCACATGCAGGCACCGGGACTTGTCTCTCTCAGCGCTTTCATCCGGCACCTGCACGTGGAGGAAGCAGACTGTCAGCGCTCAGTCCCTCCTCTCCTGCAGCAGCAGCACGTAAGGAAGCTTCAAGCTCCAAAGAACACTCACATGCTGCTGGAGAAGGAGGAGGGATATTACCACTAACACCAATGAATAGGGTGGCCACTCAGGCCAGCCTCAAAAGAAGAATTTTAAAACGCTGCACCGTCTCTGATAAGCCACGCCCCCGATAAGCTAGGCCACACCCCTCCAACTAGACAGCAGACAATCAAGGTAAAATCCTTGGGGGGGGGGGAGTTTGAGGGGACTGAGGGGTACAGACAGGGTGGGAACACATCACTGGCTGCAGGAAAGGACTCCACAGTGTCAGTGGCGTGTTCCCATCTTGCCTGTGTCTTTCTCTGTAAGGCTACTTTCACACTAGCGTTTCTCTTTTCCAGTATTGAGATCAGTCATAGGGTCTCAATACCAGAAAAAACGCTTCCATTTCGTCCCAATTCATTGTCAATGGGGACAAAACGTAACCGAACAGAACGGAATGCTCCAAAATGCATTCTGTTAGGTTGCGTTCTCTTAACGGAGAACACTGCACGCTGTCGTATTCTTTCCGTCATGGGATGCGGAGAAAAACGGATCCAGCATGACCCACAATGCAAGTCAATGGAAAACAATAGAAAATGGATCCGTCCCCATTGACTTTCAATGGAGTTCATGAGAGATCCGTCTTGGCTATGTTAAAGATAATAGAAATGGATCCGTTCATAATGGATGAAGATGGTTGTATTATCAGTAACGGAAGCGTTTTTGCTGAACCCTGCCAGATCCAGCAGAAACGCCAGTGTGAAAGTAGCGTAATGGTGAAATAAAGATAAGGCTCTATTCACACCATGGTATTTTTGTTCCACATCCAATCCTCATTATTGGTGGATTGGATGCAGACCTCTTCATTTTAATGGGACTGCAAAACATGAGAGAGCACACTGTGTATTGTCTGCATCTTTTGTGGCCCCATAGAAAAGTGGTCTGCATCCAATCCACCAATAATGGGGATTGGATGTGGAACAAAAATACGTGTGTCTGTTATGCAGCTAGGGTTGCCACCTGGCCAGTAGCTCACAAGGCCAGTATTTTAGTGGCCCTGCCGATATTTTTTTTTTTTACCAGCAATAGTAATTGCCGGCATTTTGCTGTACGGACTACTACTAATGAGCGCTTTCATTGTAGAGCGCTCATTAGAAGAGCCTTTACCACTGCCACTGTTTGTTAATAAAAAAAAAAAAAAAAAACACTCACCTCCTCCATTTGCTCGCACTGCTGACTGGAAGCTCAGGATGGGACCTGCGAGACATCATCACACTACAGCACAGGACTTGTCCAGAGCTTCCAGTCAACGGAGAGCGTTCACCGTGGCGTGAGCAAATGGAGAATGGGAGTGCTTTTTTTTTTGCAAAAGCAGAGATGGGAGCATTATTCTTACTGGGGGCACTAATGGGGGCGTTCATCTTTAGGGTCATTCACACGTCCGTATGAATAGCTCCGCATCCATTCCGTAATTTAGCTGAACGGGTGCGGACCCATTCATTTTCAATGTCATTTCTATAGTGCCGGCACATGGCCGGTGAGCGTGTTTTGCGGATCCGCAATAATATGTGGACGGGTGACTGGACCCTTACTGTTGGTATTCAGCTAAGACCTTCACCTGACTGCAGTCCCAGGTATGTGGACCTTTAATAAAACTAGTTGAGTATCCCTGTCCTATAGGAATACATAGAGAAACTGACTTCCTGTCCAAACATTAGATGCTGTGTTATTTGGAAAGTCTGATTGCTGGTAACATGACACAGCTGAGGATCAGAAGGGAAGGGATAACTCACAAATACAGACACTGGTAAGAAGATTACATTCACCACAGATTACATCATGTACCTTTATAGCAGGTCAGAGACTAACTTTTTTTTTTTTTTTTGGGGGGGGGGGGAAGGAGTTCTTCTTTAAAATAACTTAGTTATTGTAATGTTATCATGCCATGCAGGACCGGCTCCAGGTTCATGTGGGCCCTTGGGCGATACAGTCTCAGTGGGCCCCCTTACAGAGTGATAAATCTCTGAGTACAGGTAATATAGTAGATGTCCCCTGCAGTCCTATGTAACATCACGGATAACACAGTGATGGCTATCTGTGTAGAGAAAATGTAGTAGTGTTACCTGCAGTCCTATGTAAAACCACAGATAACACTAGTGCTGATAATGTGGTAGTGTCACCTGCAGTCCCATGTAAAACCACAGATAACACTAGCGCAGATCATGCGGTAGTGTCACCTGCAGTCCCATGTAAAACCACAGATAACACTAGTGCAGATCTTGTGGTAGTGTCACCTGCAGTCCCATGTAAAACCACAGATAACACTAGTGCTGATAATGTGGTAGTCAGGGCCAGTTTTAGACAAAATGTTGCCCTGGGCAAAATCAAAAGTGGGGCACCAAATTTTGTAATAATGTACTAAAAACACAGTTACGTTCTGGCGATTTACACCCCATAAAGCTCCTCACACAGTTCTTCACCCTCATGACCCCAGAATACGCCACATGCCCCCTTCCCTCACACGAGTTCCCCTTACTCACTGCATCTGAGAAACCAGAAGCGGAGATCGGGGAGAGCGCCCTATTCTACAAATAAGCCACAGCCTGTACTAGGCTTCCAGGCTCATTATTAGTATATCCCAGTTCAGGCCACTAGATGGCAGCACTGAACTGTGATTATAGTGATTTCTATACAGACTAAGGCTTCATTCACACGTCCGTATGTGTTTTGCGGTCCGCAAATTGCGGATCCGCGCAAAAAACAGATGACGTTCCGTATGGCATCCATGTTTCCATTTTTTTTGCGGATCCATTGTAACAATGCCTATCCTTGTCAGCAAAACGGACAAGAATAGGACATGTTCTATCTTTTTTGCTGAATGGAAATACGGACATACAGAAATGGAATGCACACAGAGTACCTTCCGTTTTTTCTGTAGACCCATTGAAAAAAAAAAAAACGGAACAGACACAAACAAAATACGGTCGTGTGAATGAAGCAATGTACAGTGTGGAAAGAATTCTTGAGATAGATCAACCATGCATCCATCCATGCAGCCAGAGCTTCTCAAGACAGAAGTAAGCAACAATACCAACATATTTGGATGCTAATAAAAACAGGGCACGGAAATGTTTTCCTTAGAAATCCATCTCAGGTTCAATGAAACTTCTTTCATGTGCAAGAGTTGGGTCACCTGCACACCATTGACAGTTTTTCCCACACAGCGGTACTACTGGCCATGCACGAAGCAGAAAATTATAGCATTCTTTAATTTCATGTCCATACTCCAAAATAAAATAAAAAAAACTCCCATACTATTAAAATATTTTTAAAAAGTTAGCTCATATGGTAAATAGCGTAACAGAAAAAAAAGGCAGATTTGCGTTTTTTCACTTTATCTCCCAAGAAAATGTATTTGATCACATTTTACGTTTTGCGCCATTTTTTGTCTCAAAAAAATTTAACATCTCACTGTTAGGGACACGCTGTGTAGTTAAGTTTTATTGAGCTTCTATTTTTAAAATCTGCCTATGGGGATTCAAACTCAACCATATTAAAGACAAGTACCTTAACCACTGGGCTATAGAGCTTAATGTTAAGTCACTGCTGAAAAACCTCATAGAAGTTTCTCCTATATAAGAAACAACTCACAGCAGTTTCTCTTGTATTATACAACATAAACTTCTATGAGGTTTTTCAACCCATAGAATATTCCTGCCTTCACTGTTGGTGGTTGTGAGTTCAAATCCCCATAGAAACATTTAAAAAAAATTAGATTTATATATACCACTGACTCCATATATGGACATAGACATATATGGAGTCAGAGCAGGGACTCCTAAGCAGTAAAACTCCCCACTCTGGAGTCCAGGAGGATCAGAGCTAAGCAGGCACAGTGGGCCCTGGTATGCCAGGTGCTGGCGCTGGCCCTGATGCCATGTGTACAGTATATGAACACAGTTTTGTCAGCATTACTTTGAGAAAGGGCCTGTGAGAAGAC
Source organism: Rhinella marina (assembly GCA_900303285.1). Taxonomy (NCBI): domain Eukaryota; kingdom Metazoa; phylum Chordata; class Amphibia; order Anura; family Bufonidae; genus Rhinella; species Rhinella marina. The sequence goes on along the minus strand of ONZH01019831.1, from coordinate 53,734 downwards.
ATGGTTTTTTGCACCTTTAAACTTTTTTTGAGTGTTATGGATTCTTCTATTATGTTGTTTGAGACCTTTGATCACCCATACCCTGGATACGTTGAAATGAGTGCTGCCTAGTGGTATCAATAAAAACTACAGTCTTGCAAAAAATGAGTACTCACGCATTTCAGTAAACATAACTTTAAGAAAAAGTTATGGGAGTCAGAATATAGTGATGGAAAGAAAAAATATTTTTTTCCCAAAGCTTTGATTTTTTTTCATTGTTAAAACACAAGAAAAACTGTACAAAAGTGGTATGGCTGTAATGGTACTTACCTGGAGAATGAAGAACATATGTCAGTTTTACCACATAATGAACACCATACTGTGGCAGAATGGCATTTTTTACAATTCCCCCACATTTGGAATTTTTTCCCAGCTTCCCACTACATCGTATGCAATATTAAATGGTGCCAATAGAATGCACAACTTGTACCTCAAAAAACAAGTCCTCATAAGGCTATGTGAATTAAAATAAAAAAAGTTATGGCTTTAAGAAGGCAGGGAGTAAAAAACTAAAATGAAAAAAAAGGAAAATCACTGTTAGGAAAGGGTTAAACTTTTTGGAGTAGATACAATATATTTTAAAAATTTCTATTCTATATCAAGATCCTGGTAGACATTTACAAAGTGGATCTAGCTACCAGTAAAGCAGCAATTGTCTGTAATATAATCCTAAATTACAGCCACCATATTGGGACTTAAATCAACAATAAATCATAGTATCAGGTTGTATCAAGTTTCATTTAATGGGATTTTGTCCCAAAGTCCAGGCTTACAGTAAATGCACAGAAACAAGTTTGTTGAGAAAGGGCCCTACAGGTAACTGATCCTAATTGTGTGCTATGAAATGTATTGTCGAGTTGCATGAAAAGGCCTTTTTTTATTGCTTCATTAAGAATAAACTAATCCCCCTCCTTGTCAGATATATACATGTAGAGCTCATGTTTCAATACGACTGTTTGCAGGTAGCTTCTCCTGTTACTACATACCAAGGAACCAACTATTGAAATGATTATCTGGTTTGAGCTTATTGAAAGTAATGAAACCTACAATTAAATAGTTCCATGTATCTTGACATTTATAGATACACCCTATTAAGCAAGGTGGTCATTGCCTAGGGTACATTGACATCAGTGTTTGAAATCTGGCAGGTTGTTCTGGCAGAGCAATAGCCTGCTGGAGATCACCGGGCATAGCCGGATAATGTCGGGAACCGCCAGATCCCCAGCCGCTTTCCAGTATAAATGTTCAGTTTTGGCCAGTCAAATGCTTTCGCATGCAGTGGTTTTTGTCCAGCCAACAGCTGCCATTTATACTGGACCAGGTTGGAACAGGGTGACGGATCTCCTAACACTAGTGTGAACCTAGTTTGGAAATATTATGTGGAAAGAATTCTTGAGATACATCAACCATGCATCCATCCATGCAGCCAGAGCTTCTCAAGACTCTACATAAGTAAGCAACAATGCAAACATATTTGGATGCTAATAAAAACAGGGCACGGAAATGTTTTCCTTAGAAATCCATCTCCGGTTCAATAAAACTTCTTTCATGTGCAAGAGTTGGGTCACCTCCACACCTTTGACAGTTTTTCCCACACAGCGCCACTACTGGCCATGCACGAAGCAGAAAATTATAGCATTCCTTAATTTCATGTTCCAATGCTCTCCCTTGCACTGCGCTGAATCGGGGAGCGACTTTACCTACAGATCCAGTGACGTACCGGGTCTCTGCTACGCAGAGGCTTCCCTGAATAGGTGGTGACCAGGGCACCACTATACAAAGAAAACTATCAAGGGACATAAATGGTAAACTAGTGCTGTGACTTCCTCCCTTTCACAATTGATGGATTTCCTGGTTTCCTAGTGTTATGTCATCACTTCTATAGAAAACCTCATTTACGAAGGTTTCACATAGCAAATCCTTGAGCGGATGAAAAAAAAAAAGGAAAAATAAAAAAAAATGGAAAAATATGAAGGGGGGAGACTGAGTTATCCTTTCTTGTGTATCTACTCCTGTGTTTGGCTAAAATAAAACAGTGGTAAGTAGGCGGTGATGCGAGACATATGTATGTCTCTCTCGTCCCGAATGAAGAAGGATAGAGAAGCCCAATACCAGGAATGTTTACGCTCTCTCCGAGCCGCAGAACGTTCACTTACCTCAAATCCCTCTAGGCGAATCCTGAGGCAAATAGTCGAACTGCGAGCCCATCTCAAATCCCTGGCTTCATCTTCTACTGAACAGTTGATCCGGTACACCCGGCAACATTACTTTACGTATGGAAATAAGCTGCATACCTTGCTTGCCCGTCAACTTAAGGATCGGGTTGCCGCCTCTACCCCCCATGCAATCAAGGATCAACAGGGAACCCTACAGTACCACCCAACCTCTATAGCCGAGCTGTTCCATAAATACTATTCAACTTTGTACTCGCTTCCTACCCCTTTACCCAAGAATGAGAAGAAACGTAACACGCTTCTGGATAGGTTTCTTTTGGACTGTCACCTGCCTTCCCTGTCCCCAGCTGCACTGGCCTATTTGAATCAGCTGCTGAAGAAATCAGCAACATTGTCTCTGAATTGCCCACAGGGAAAGCTCCTGGTCCAGATGGACTCCCCTATACTTACTTTAAGGTGTTTGGGGATGTACTGATTCCTCATATGGTGAGACTATTCAATGGGTCTTTGCAGGGTGAGAAGATCCCTCACATCATGCTAAGTTCCTATGTAACAGTTATCCCCAAACCTAGGAAGGACCCCTCCGAATGCGCTAGTTATAGACCCATCAGCCTTCTAAATTCCGACCTGAAGATTTTCACCAAATTATTGGCAAATAGACTTAATCTCTGGCTCCATCATTTAATACACAAAGACCAGGTAGGATTTGTCAGATTCCGCCCAGCCGGAGATAACACGAGACGGGCTATGGACCTGGTTGAGGTGGCGAATAGAGGAGGAGTGGAGGCCTTATTGTTCAGTCTTGATGCTGAAAAAGCATTTGACCGTTTAAACTGGGACTTTATGTTTAGAACATTACATCATTTTGGTTTCAAAGGACCTTTTCTGACCGCCCTGCAAGGCCTCTACTCCTCTCCTTCCGCTGTACTCCACTCTTCCTCACTCCCAATACATAATGGAACACGGCAGGGATGCCCTTTATCTCCTCTCCTCTATGTGTTCAGTATAGAGCCCCTTGCAGCGCTCATACGGAATACGCCAGATATTCATGGTATCAAGGTCAGGGACAAATCTTTCTCTATTTCCCTTTTTGCTGATGACGTGTTACTTACCCTGACAAACCCCTTTATCTCTCTCCCCTTTATCATACACCGGCTATTCTACCCGGAGATATCGGATCTCTGTTGGAGATGCTCCCAAACGCGGGCCTCACAGTTCCACATTTTTTGGTCCTGTCCGGCTTTGTCCCCATTTTGGTCACAGGTGAGACATATCATAGGGTTCTTTTAGAGGTTTTCCTTCCCCATGATCCGTCCAATCTCCTACTAAATGTTGTTCCGCCCACATTAGGGGGGCAGGGTGCCAGGCTGCTCCTCCACATTCTAACTGCTGCTAAGTGCCTAATCGCCTTATTTTGGAAACAACCCTCTCCACGCGCGATTTCTGATATTGTTACTCGATTGAAGGAGATTAAGTCTCTGGAATACTCAGTCGCCTTACAGCGAAACACAGTAGATAAATTCAATAAGTGCTGGCTACCATGGGACACTCGAGAGCACTTGATTGTTTAATGAACACATAGACGCTTTGTATTGGTTACAACCTTTTATTGTTTACTTCTTTTGTCTATTTTATTGCGAAATGTTATGTACTTTATAATTTACAGCAATGTAACTGATTTGATATGCTACTGCATTTATGACATATTTGCTATGTTTCTAATATCTGTTATAAAATGAAAAATTCATAAAATTTAAATGGGGGAAAAAAAAGTGGTAAGCAACGTCATGTGTTTATAACATTTTTGTGGCATGTTTTAGCTATTTTATTGTAAAAGTTTAAACAGTCATATTTTCCGGTATTTTACAACTCCTATAGAAATGCCCAAGGAACCGATGACAGGGAAATACGGCCATAGCTAGAGAATGCTATACTTTGTTAAAAACATCAAAAACCCTAAAACATACAAGTAATATGCAAAAAAAAAGGCCATAAAAAAGCTTTATCTGTAGTACATTTCATAATCCACTATAGGATTTAAAGGGGTTATCCAACCCCTATAATGCCCGGGCCCCTCACACAGATTGAGATGCAACGACGGGCATGCAGGCATCAGAAGTGAAGCGGGTGCTGAGAAGCAAGGTATGTACGACCTGTGTGAGGGGCCCAGGCATTATAGGGGTTGGATAACCCATTCAAAGTAACATCTGGATAAAAAAAATGGAAAAAAAAAACCTTTGAAAAACTGTAAAAATACAAAAAAAAAAAAAAAAGAGTATGTGGGAATTTATCATCAGGGGAATTATTGAAGTATGTTTCGCTGTTGCTCTGCATTGCTATTATATTGTTGTTTGATACGTTTCGTGCATGTTTTAAAAGATCTAGAGACATTACAGTTTTTATGCCAATCCTCCCCCTACCTTTTCTGGATTGAGTGTGGCAAACCAGGAACGGATCCTCTATCTGTAAATATTTGGTCTACAAAGTCTATGGAGATGATACCCATATTTTGTGAGGTCAGCAATGAACGATCCATGATCAGGACACACGTTAGATATGTAAATCTGTACACTGAAACTTGGGATGAATATAATTAATAGGATGAAAGTTGGCTCCCAAACTGACATTTTGACATAACTGATGCTGACTAGGGTTGAGCGAACCCAAACCGCAAATTTCAGGTTCGTACCGAACTTTGCGAGTTCTGGTACCCGGACCCGAACCCGGACTTTTTCCAAAAGTTCGGGTTCGAGTTCGGTGTTCGGGTAATTTTATTATTTTCCGTTATAACGGAAAATAATAGCATTCTTAAGGCAGAATGCTAAATAAAATGGCCTTCTAGGTCCCGACCTGCGATGACGTCATCGCGCTTACCACGTGGTGAGCGCGGTGACATCACCGCAGGTCCTTTTGCAGGTCCTGAACGAAGAAGAAGAAGGAAGACACCAGCTGCGCGATCAAGTGGACAAGGTGAGTTTTTTTTTTATTATTTTTAACCCCTAGAAGGCCATTTTATTTAGCATTCTGCCTTAAGAATGCTATTATTTTCCATTATAACCATGTTATAACGGAAAATAATAAAGGGAAGTTCGGATCCCCATTGATTTGAAGTTGGGTTCAGGATGAAGTTCGGGTCAAGTTCGAGTCCCGAACCCGAACTTTGACCTGAAGTTCGGCCGAACCCAAACTTCCTTGGGTTCGCTCATCCCTAATGCTGACTAATCCAAAAATTGGAAGGAAACTCTTCTTATCTGTTTCTTCATCTGGGATTTCATATTGCAGGAACAAGATCCTCAGGCCTCACTTTTGAATATACAGGATCCCTGTTCTTCTTGTATAGCAGGGATCAGCAACCTTCAGCACTCCAGCTGTTGTGAAACTACAACTCCCGGCATGCAAACTTAGGCTACTTTCACACTAGCGTTTCTATTTTCCCGCATTGAGATGCGTCATAGGATCTCAATACTGGAGAAAAACGCTTCCGTTTTGTCCCCATTCATTGTCAATGGGGACAAAATGTAACTGAACAGAACGGAATGGTCCAAAATACATTCTGTTCCATTTGGTTGCGTTACCAGACCGGAGAGCAAACCGAAGCAAACTGTGGTTTTCTTTCCTTGATGGGATGTGGGGCAAGACGGATCCGTCATGACCCACAATGTAAGTCAATTGGGACAGATCCGTTTAACTCTGACACAATAGAAAATGGATCCATCCCCCATTGACTTTCATGACGGATACGTCTTGGTTATGTTAAAGATAATACAACCGAATCCGTTCATAACGGATGCAGATGGTTGTATTATCAGTAACGAAAGCGTTTTTGCTGAGCCCAGCCACATCCGGCAAAAAAATGCAAGTGTGAAAGTAGCCTAAGCCTACTTTCACACTTGCGGTAGCCTTTTCCAGCAGGCTGTTGCTAACACAAGTCCACCATGCTGGCAAACATGCCGGGAGGCGGCCAGTCAAAAACTGCAGTGTGCTGTAGTTTTATTCCGCCCACCTCTCAGCATGTTTTTCTGTGCTGCGGGCGGACCTCCAGGCCACCCCCAATATAGTGAATGGGGCCAGTGCAGACTTCTATCAGCATAGTGCACTTGCAGTAGCATGGATCCGGCAGGCTGTTCCCCTGCTGGAACAGCCTGCCAGTAAAGGCTACAGCAAGAATGAAAGTAGCCTTACACGTCTGTTCTCCCTCAGAAGTGAAATGCGGATTCTGGGAGTTTCAGAACAGCTGGAGTGCCAGAGGTTGCTGATCCCTGTTGTATAGAATAGGTCTTAAATATTGAACTATCGTCATGAAGCTTTATACAGATCATTTTTTCCATGTGGATTATACACTCACCGGCCACTTTATTAGGTACACCTGTCCAACTGCTCGTTAACACTTAATTTCTAATCAGCCAATCACATGGCGGCAACTCAGTGCATTTAGGCATGTAGACATGGTCAAGACAATCTCCTGCAGTTCAAACAGAGCATCAGTATGGGGAAGAAAGGTGATTTGAGTGCCTTTGAACGTGGCATGGTTGTTGGTGCCAGAAGGGCTGGTCTGAGTATTTCAGAAACTGCTGATCTACTGGGATTTTCACGCACAACCATCTCTAGGGTTTACAGAGAATGGTCCGAAAAAGAAAAAACATCCAGTGAGCGGCAGTTCTGTGGGCGGAAATGCCTTGTTGATGCCAGAGGTCAGAGGAGAATGGGCAGACTGGTTCGAGCTGATAGAAAGGCAACAGTGACTCAAATTGCCACCCGTTACAACCAAGGTAGGCAGAAGAGCATCTCTGAACGCACAGTACGTCGAACTTTGAGGCAGATGGGCTACAGCAGCAGAAGACCACACCGGGTGCCACTCCTTTCAGCTAAGAACAGGAAACTGAGGCTACAATTTGCACAAGCTCATCGAAATTGGACAGTAGAAGATTGGAAAAACGTTGCCTGGTCTGATGAGTCTCGATTTCTGCTGCGACATTCGGATGGTAGGGTCAGAATTTGGCGTCAACAACATGAAAGCATGGATCCATCCTGCCTTGTATCAACGGTTCAAGCTGGTGGTGGTGGTGGTGTCATGGTGTGGGGAATATTTTCTTGGCACTCTTTGGGCCCCTTGGTACCAATTGAGCATCGTTGCAACGCCACAGCCTACCTGAGTATTGTTGCTGACCATGTCCATCCCTTTATGACCACAATGTACCCAACATCTGATGGCTACTTTCAGCAGGATAATGCGCCATGTCATAAAGCTGGAATCATCTCAGACTGGTTTCTTGAACATGACAATGAGTTCACTGTACTCAAATGGCCTCCACAGTCACCAGATCTCAATCCAATAGAGCATCTTTGGGATGTGGTGGAACGGGAGATTCGCATCATGGATGTGCAGCCGACAAATCTGCGGCAACTGTGTGATGCCATCATGTCAATATGGACCAAAATCTCTGAGGAATGCTTCCAGCACCTTGTTGAATCTATGCCACAAAGAATTGAGGCAGTTCTGAAGGCAAAAGGGGGTCCAACCCGTTACTAGCATGGTGTACCTAATAAAGTGGCCGGTGAGTGTATATTGGGCCACATTTATTAAGACCATCATTTTAGACTCCAACCTTAAAGGGAGTGTGTCACCACTATATGACATTATACAGCGCTTATAGGGCTCTGTAGCACACCTACACATGAATGTAATGGTATCTTTGTTATTTTCTTTTGACATGCACAAGCAGGAAAAACACTGTTTAATTCATACGCAAATGAGCACCAGCAAGTGGCCAGGGGCGGCGTTCCCAGTGTAGGAGCCCAGGCTGCTCTGCCTTCTTTTTACTTTACTCCTCCCCAGCCTCTTCCTTTGCCCACCCTCCAATTCCCTGCAGCGTCGCTAGGTACAGCTGAGATCCTGCGCCTGTGCACTGCTCCAGCCCGGGGCATGCAAACTACGTGAAGCAATGCTGTGCCCACAATGGGCATCACAGAGTGTATGCCCCAGGTCGGCGGACCTAGCGATGACGCAGGGAATTGGAAGATGGGCAAAGGAAGAGGTTGGGGAGGAGTAAAGTAAAAAAAAAAGGCAGAGCAGCCTGGGCTTCTACACCGAGAATGCCGCCCCTGGGCACTTGTGAGTGCCTATTTGCATATGAATTAAACATTGTTTTTCCTGCTTGTGCAAGTCAAAAGAAAATAACAAAGGTACCATTAGAATCATGTATAGGTGTGCTACAGAGCCATGTAAGTGATGTATAACTTCATATAGTGGTGACAGACTCCCCATAGCTGGCGGAAGATCTGCCAAAGTCACGAAGAGGCCCAAGCCTCTCCATAACTGGCATCCAGTGCCAGTTCTAATTGTAAGACAGCTTCCTAGTTATATTGGTATTCAGGTTAAATTGCTGTGTTGGCAATAAATACGTGGGTTTTGGGTTGCCGTTTGGGCACTTGGTTTCTAAAAGGTTCACCATTAGTGACCTAAAGGCATGTGTAAATACGTCATTATTGTCAGTCTATGAAAAGATTCTTTAGTACTGGTGCCTTTCTCTTTTATGTTGGAGATCACGCTGCACAGCATCTAGTCCTATACTGGACTCTAAGAATACAGTATGCAAACAGTGCAGTTTATGTGGATTTTCAGGGTAAATTCTTGTGCGCTTCTTGCACCAAATCCACCCTAAAATCCACACGTGTTACTTGTAGACTTTGTTGTGGATTTTGACACAGATTTGCCCCTGATCTCGCCCTTTACCTGGCAAAAGGTGACATCTGCACTGAAAATCTATGCAAACCGACATCGACATGCTGAAGACTTCGAAATTTGCACCGGAGGTCAATTTCCTTGCTCTAAATTTCCACTCCACGTACATGAGATTTTAAAAATCTCATCTACTTAGCTGGTACTATATGGCGCTGCTGAATCCACACATAATATGGACTGTAAGGCCCCTTTCACACAAGATTCATGGATTAGGTCCGGATGCATTCAAGGTGCGTTCAGGGAAACTCGCACCATTTTGCAAGCAAGTTCAGTGAGTTTTGTCTGCGATTGTGTTCAGTTGTGCAGTTTTTTACGCGCAGGTGTGATGCGTTTTGATGCGTTTATCACGCTCGTGATAAAAAACTGAAGGTTTACAAACAACATCTCTTAGCAACCATCAGTGAAAAACACATTGCATCCGCACTTGCTTCAGGATGCAATGCATTTTTCACTGAAGCCCCATTCACTTATATGGGTCCAGGGCTGCGTGGAAAAAGCAGAATATAGAACATGCTGTGATTTTAACGCAACGCAGAAGTGATGCGTGAAAAAAAACGCTCATGCACAGAGACCCATTGAAATGAATGGGTCAGGATTCAGTGAGGGTACTATGCGTTCACGTCACGCATTGCACCCGCGCGGAAAACTCGCTCGTGTGAAAGGGGCCTAAGTGGAATTTATAATTTGCAGAAGCTTTAGTATAGGTTTTAAGGCTTTCTTTGTATTGTGAAGTTGTGCCAAATTTGCGAAACGACGCTCAGTAATAATATTTTTACACTGGTGGGATTGACTGATGTGGAGATGCAAATCTTTTGTGATTGTTTAAAAAGTCACCCATCATAAATAAGGCTTAAAAGGTGTTCTAATCCAAAATCCTTACCTACTTTTCATTACACTTCTAAAAGTGGCGAGGTTCATCAAAAATACGTACCAAATGTCACACAAGGGCATCACATGCGACATTCTTACACAACAAAATTGGCATAACTTTTAGCATAGTTTTCTGGCGTATATCTGTGGCAGATAAAGGGACCAAAGGTTATTTGTGCCGCAATCTATGACTTTTCCCCTTTCACGGCAGTTCTAAAAGGAAAGGGGGTGGGCCGGCAGGCCCACCTCATTTATCATTTCCTACAACTGTTTTAAGCAAGGAAGCTGGTGTAGATGCTGCAGTGGATGCTCCAGCGCCTCTACATAAGTTCACAGATCCAATGACAGCGCAGGGGTTATTAAGGCTGGCATCTAAAACGTTGGTCTTAATAAATGACCACCTTCGTGTCAGTATTTAACTTGTATCGGTCACGTCAAACCCCACAATCGCGTATAAACATGGAGGAACCACTTGATGAATACTCAATTTCTATGTCGAAAGCAACTGCCTTCTACTAAAAGTCTGGTCCACATTTTTGAACAGTGCTTTGTAAAAGATCGCATTTTTTTTTTTTTTTTCAAAACAAAATTTTAAATTTTGTATGCCACAGGCACAACCTGATAAGTGTTCCCCATTCAGACTGAATATCGGTAATAAAATTAAAAAAAAGAAACAGCTGCAATCAAAACTTGGAACCAACCAGGAACAGATTTGCAACAGCTGAGCACCTATAACGCCATGCTCTCTGCCGCACTACATTGTGCTAATTCACATAGACCAAAGTACTGCACAGTGCCTGCTGCAAAGTGAACTTTCCAAAATGTAAATCACTGGCAACGCTTCTGTACAGACCAAATAAGCAGGAAAAGCAGAGAGGTGAGAAGCTTGTAAATGCAAATGTGAATGAGAATAGGTAATTATGGAGGTTGTAAATCAAGATGGGCAACAGATGAGTAAAGCAATTTAGTTATAACTTCACTCAACTTTTAAGTAGATCCTGAATCAGCAACCTGATAGATAATGATAAATTGCAGATAGGTCATGGATTTAAATATATGGATAAAAGTATTGGACACGACTCTTAATCATTCAGTTCCATTCCCACAGGTGTATATCTCCAGCAGTACCAATGAGTTGAATGGAGAAGTGGACATGTGTGCATTCCATTCAAACAGGAAGAACGAGTCCTCATTCTCATGGTCAGCAGGGGTCCCGGTGTTTGGATCCCTGCCAAACAGACACTTATCCCCTATACTGTGGATTGAAGACAAGTTGTCCTAATGAGACAACCCCTTTAAAGCTATAATCCTTCAGTACCACTGTCATAACTCTCAGTTTGTTTCATGGTAAATTAGTTAATTGTGCAAGAGATGCACTTTTCATATAGGTTTATAGTCTACAGTATGGCCAAGGGCAACAAATAATGGAGTATACGTAAGGTGGATATTATGTAGATGAATAGGTCACTTCTAAACTTGTGAAAGCCGGGGAACATGAGTATCAACATCAAACATAGGAACTAACTGGGGGAAGTACACATTATTGCACCACTGGAATTTTTAATAGTAGCAGTTCTAGGAAATGTCACTAAAATGTTTCAGTATAATATGTTACTACATATAAATATTGTAAATTAGGGAAATACCGTCTCCCTCTCCAACGAAGGTAATTCAAGTCTTAAGCCTGTATTACAGCTGGCAATTTCTTGTCAGATGATCGCTAACGAGTGTTGGCACGAACGCTCATTAGCGATCATCTTGCAGTGTAATAATTACCCTATGAACGTGTAAACCCTCGTTCATCGGTCAATCAAATCTTTTGACATGTTAAAAAATTATCGTTTGCAGGCGACAGATCGCAGTGTCTAATAATCTGCCTCTGGCAAACCACTATAAGGCCTCGTCCACATTTCCGTTTTTCACTGACGTGTGCTGTCCACATTTTTCACGGACACCACACGCACCCATTGATTTAAATGTATCTGTTCACATTTCAGTATTTGTTTACTGAGCGTGGGTCAGTAAAAAAATCACGGGGACATGCACTACTTTGATCCGTGATGCGGACCAAGCACGCCCATTGAAGTCTATGGGTCCGTGAAAATCACTGACACACATCCGTGTTGTGTCCATGATGCGTCCGTTTTTCACTGATGACTAATAGGAGATTCTTTGGAAATCAATTTTCAGCTGAGCAACGTCAGTGAAATACGGATGCCACACGGATGGTAAAAACGGACACACGGACCAACCACGGATCCTTCACGGACAGCTTCACGGATGAAAGATGAAACACGTACGCTTTTTTTCACGGATGTGTCACTGACACGGAAATGTGGATGAGGCCTTAGATTGCTGCATGTAATAGCATGAGATATAACAGCAACGGTCTCTGCCACTAGTGAGTAGGCGATTACCAGGAGCAAAGCATTTGTCTGCTCCATCGGGCTGTGTAATACAGACTTTACAGTTCAGTGGATTTAAAGTTAATGTTTACTGGATAGAACTATCCAAATTGCATTGAAAAGTGGTTTTCTTAGATAGCCAGTATGCATAATAAATGGTGGAACTCACAATCTGTCACAGGAAATCTAGCCTGGATAAGAGGGTGATCTTCTCTAAGAGGTGGTCTTTTACAGAGGTTTCACTGTATGTTATTGGTAGAAGTCTGGGAAAGGACTCACAGGAGGGAATTTATCAAACCCTGAACTCCAGAATTCAGAGTCAAAAAATTGCAAAATATGGTTTTTCATATTTTCCGTCTTTCTTGCGAAAACGTTTTGTGACATTTAGTATTTTTACACCATTCAGTCCACTTTTGAAAACTGGGTGGTAAAGTGGGCATGGTTATGCTTGTTGAGCTGATGGAAGATAGATTTATCAACTACATATTTTAAAATAACTGCAAATATTGTCTCAATCTCACTCAAATAAAAGGGTGCAGTAAAAGGTGGTATAACATCAAGACATCAAAGAAAAAAGAGCTCATATATAACAGCACATGCCTAACCAACTACATAAATAATGTTGATTCAATCAAATAATAAACAAAAACTAAAAGGCTAAAAACATTTAAAACCACACAAGTCTATCAAAATTGTCACCCACACCGGCACAAACCCATAATAAGGTATATATATAAAAAGATGCTCCTATTGGATATAATTAGTTATACAACCAGTGTAAAGATGGGACATCACAGTTAAGGCCCATTCACACGACCGTAGTATTGCGAGTCCGCAATAATGCGGACCCGCAATACTACGGGTGCCGTCCGGCGTGTTTTCCGCAATGTGCGGAACTCACGGCCGGGCGCCCCATTGAAAATGCCTATACTTGTCCGCTGTTGCGACAAGTATAGGACATGTTCTATATTTTCTTGTGGAGCCGCAGCACAGAGCCGCGGCTCGGCAAGATCACGAGCCGGCCATAGAGGTGAACGGGCCCGCACCTATTCCGCAATTTTGAACGGGTCCGCACGGTCGTGTGAACGGGTCCTCAGTATACATTCACACGAACGTGGTGTTTTGAGGATCCGCAAAACATGGATACTGGCCCATGTGCGTTCTGCAATGCCGCCACTATAGTATAATCATGAAAAAATACTAAAAAGCCACAGCCTGAGTCTCAAGACAGACTTAAAGGGTTATTCTGGTTATAAGAAGTCATGAGCTGATAGGGGATAACTATAACATCAGTGGGGGAACAGTGGGGTCCCCAATGATCACAACAATGGGGATCTCTTACCCTGTGCCCCAAGTGGGGCCCCTCCTCCATGAATGTAGTGGCAAGTCAGGCATGCACACTGCAGCTTCATTCATATCTATGGGACTGCCGGAGACAGCTGAGTACCACAGGGGTAACCCGGGGGCCTCTTTTACTGTAATCGGTGGGAGTCCCAGCTCATACAGTATCTCATGGTGAACTTCTATTTAGGTGCAATAGGTATAAGGAAGCTTATTAACAGCTGAATTGTGGAACACAATATTTACTAACAGTTCTTTTGTATCAAAAACTCCAAAATCAAAACCAAGCAGATGGTTTCCTCACTATAGTAATTATGCAGACATGTTAAAGTTAGAAAGCAAAGTATAATATAGTCATGGAGTAAATAGTAGCAGTACTGTACTGTTAACAATAGCAATAATGCACCGTAAAGTATAAACATATATATATCTAAATACTCATAAACCAGTGACTAATAAATAACAAGGCTGAAATGTGTCATATACATACAATAATGACCAACTGTACTTCTCTATGACTCTCTATGACTAGCCGGAAAAGTTGTAGAAAGGAATGCCATTACTGTAGTACTCACCTTGCATAACAGCCAGAAGACTGTACATAACAAGGTAACCCTTGGGATTGTTACAGCACTGCAGAAAGCTCGGAGTAAATTTTCCCCATCCACATGGACCTTCTTTGAACTCTTCATCTATATGGTGGGCCTGTGATTCCTTCACTCCATCTTTAACCTTAGTGATTTCTTTATCAACGATCTGTAAGCCCACTTCACCCAAATTGGTAAATGCAGGGTTGTCTATGCCTCCTTCCATGACATACACTTGACAGTCCAGCCTAGGGTGTGTGGATGGCAGCAGCTTCTTGAAGGATCTTTGGAATGATAGCAGTGCTCCTGAGAAGTTATCTGTGCATGGTGCACAAGTACTTCTGCAGCTTGGCAAGTGAAGCAAAACAAGATCATCTTGGTCAGACATGTGTTGAGTCATAAGCAAGGTGGAGAAACCTCCTTTTTTTTCTTGGCTGCAGTTTGGGGGTGAACTCACCTGCCAGTGATAAAGCACCCCTCCCACCCCTTTATCTCACCTGTCCCTGTTTTCCCACCTGAGGGCATGGATCACATGAGCAGACAACGCCTGCTGTACCTGTCCTCCACCTCCTCCTCCTGTTCCTCCTCCCTTCACAAAGCACATCCACTGTATTCATAGACTGTGAGCTTACAGGCTGGTTCCCTGTGAAACACACTGTTTTTGGCACAGAAAGCAGAAGTTCTTCTACTCATCTCATTTAACCTCCATTCAAATGCAACAATTTAATAATCCGTATGCAGATAACTTCCACCTATTAATTATTTACTCATATGTGTGGGCTGTAAGCGAAGATCTCTGCAGGTTACTGGCACTGTGCACTACAGGTAATTAACAGTAGGGAGGTATAGAAGCCTATTTCATTTCACTCTAGATTTCTTGTCATGCCTGCTTAAATAGAAAAAAAAATAGCTGTCCATCTTTCCTGGGACTTGTACTTCTACGTGAGCTGAACGTTCGTATGTTCAATAGGGCTGCAGCAGAAACTGGAAGATAAAATGATATATATGAATTTGTTATGTACTGTAATTACATTTGTTGAGTCTATTTCATTTTGAGCAAATTATGTTTTTTAAATTCTTCGAATTACAAAAATAATATATCAATCATCAGACATTACTTTAAAAAATATGGATGCTGAGCTGTCTGGACTTGTGGTTTCAAGTGAGTTAAGCATTCATGTGTTTAAAGGAGCTCTCTCATCAGATATGGCACAATAAGACCACCTCACCTGGAACATGAGTGCATGACGGTTGAACATTATGGTCTTGGTCCCATCTTCATAGGTGCCAGTATTCTTGAGAAAAATGATGTTTTGTAATAGGCAAATGAGCTCATAGGAGTAGAGCGGGAGATGCCATTGCACCTCATTGCTCCCAGAGGCTCTAATTGCTGCCCCCCACCACTGACAGGACCAGACAGTGAAGATGTACTCAGGCCTGGCCCTGAAGTCTTGAGGAAGCTCATTAAAGAAGAACTCCCGACAAAAATTTTATTCCGTGTCCTGCTAGAAATGTACATGATATATTCTGTAGTGAATGACATTTTCTTACCAGTGGCTAAATTTTTTACTTCTATCAACCTGAAGTTTCTTATCTGTGTCATGTGACCAGCAATTAGACCCACCAACTCACACATAGACTTATGTGTGGACAGGAAGTCTAATTCTCTATGTATTCCTATGAGAATGAAAGTGAGGCTCCCATAGGAATGAATAGAGCAGTTACTGGCTTTCTGTCCTGGGTCAGTTGGAGGTCAGGGAGTTGGTCACATGACCCAGCTACAATAAGAAGAGAGGTTTTTACTCACAGAAACAGTCACTGATAAGAAAATGACAATCACTACAGATTATATCATGCACCTTTCTAACAGGTCAGAGAATAAGAATTTTTGCGGGAGTTCTTCTTTAAGTGCACACACTGTGCAGGGATGGAGCACCTGCATCCCTAAATAGCACATGTGCTGAACAAGCCCCAGTGGCTGCTAAAAGTGGCAATCATGAAACATAAGGCTGAGGTTACACTGTGATCTTGAGCGTGACACAAGACTAAAAATCGCACTATAGCAGTGCAGCCACAGAAATGAATGAGGTCACATTGTGACTAGCAAGTTGCCACAAGCTCAACTCCATATATTTTTTTTGCAATTCTGGGATCTTGGTCACAGGAACTTGTGAATTGCGCTGCAACCCCACTTGTTTCTGTGGATGCACTGCAACACTCTAATCTTCACTGTGTAGCCCCAACTTGACCTACCACAACAGTGTTTTACTCATTAATTTTTTAATTGACCATGACTGATTAATCCAATTGATAACTGCTAATGTTACTTACACTGCTTGCTTAGTTGCTCTTCACCCTCAGGTGCCACCGAACTGGTTCCTAACATTATCCAATATTAGGATGTACTTTGGGTGGGCACAAACTGCCCTGATACTGCCATGATCTAAAGCTGCATGGGAGTCTGGGAGATTTGAGGTTAAGTATATGGGGGTCTGGTGCCTGAATATGTTTTACAGATTGATCTGGGGTATGAAATGTTTAGGGGTCTGGCCTGGGATTTGGATTCATTCAGGAGTCTGGTCTGGGGGCTAAATGTATCTGGACTGGAGTCTGCATTAATTTAGGGGGTTGGTATAAAGTCTGGATTAACTGAGGAGTCTGGCATGGGGTCTGAATATTGTAAGGGACCATACTCTCATAGGGGGTCAGCAATAACAGTCTTTTTATCAAACAGGGGGTTCCCAAGCTCAAACAGTGCTTTATTTGTCACATAGCACATCAGACTTCCAAGTTTGGCATTACTAGGCACCAGAGGCGTAGCTACCAGGGGGGCAGGGGGGGCAACGGCTCCGGGCCCAGTGACTCAGGGGGGGCCCAGCAAGGATTACCTTAACACTATCAGGCGAATACAAGTGAGCGCTTCCATTATGGAAGCGCTCACTTGTATTTAGGGACCCCCATCAGACCTCAGATCAGCCCACCCAGCCACCTAAGATTAAAATAAAAAACCTTTCTTACCTGTCCCGCGCTGCGGCTGCCCTCCGGTCTAGCGCTCCACTGTCTTCCCTGGCCTGCGTGCACTATGACCTGACGCTGCACTTAATCTTATGTGGCTGGGTGGGCTGATGTGAGGTCTGATGGGGGCACAATATGCTGATCTGAGGTCTGATGGAGGCACAATACGCTGATCTGAGGTCTGATGGGGGCACAATACGCTGATCTGAGGTCTGATGGAGGCACAATACGCTGATCTGAGGTCTGATGGAGGCACAATACGCTGATCTGAGGTCTGATGGAGGCACAATACGCTGATCTGAGGTCTGATGGGGGCAAGGGACTGTTAGTTTAGTGATGTAAAAACTGGGAACAGGTTTCCTTTAACATAGGAGTCCCATTGTTTTTTACTCCTATATTTTACTGCATTATATGGTAGAGTATTTAGAGTAGGATATGTAGAAAGTCTATTGTACTGTACTTAACAGCATAGATGATCTAGCAGTTTATACAGTCATCTTTCTAATACAATATTATAACCACAACTAGTAGTATGTGCCTGTGAAGTTGGAAACGTGCATTTGGGAAGTCACTAAGTGGGGGGCCCACTCAAGTATGTTTCGCCCCCCCATGCTGAACCTCTAGCTACGCCTCTGCTAGGCACTATGAAGTCACAGCTTCACATCACAATGTGTTACATCAACACAAAACAAGAAATCCTTGCCCAGCTAGGCGTTCACTATACAGAGGTTTTCCCTAACTCACTTCTAGCTCAGTGTTCACATTGCAGTATTCAGCTTCACTCAGCCATGCGGTCAGCTTCCTAGTTGTCACCAATGCAACCCATTGGGATCTCAACATCACCAGTCCTCCTGACAATGACCACGCAATTCCTTGGGGGGATATGGTCCAACAGTCCTCCCGACTCTGACTGTGCGACACCTCTTTTCTCCAAGCGTCGCTGGGCCCCCAAAACTCAGGCTCTCTCAGCCTTCCGGCTCCCCAGCCCTCCTGGCTGGGACCACGCAGTGCCTCTGCAGGCTTCCTTTTCAATTCCCTCTCTCCACACACTAAGGATTGCTTTATCCCCAAGTGATTATCGCACCTGGCCCCACCTCTGGACAGGTGAACACCTGTAGTGGACTAGGGGTGTGGACTGAGATATACACCCCCACCACACATCTATCGTTCACTTCACCACAATATATATAGTTATGGTCTGAGGTCTGAATTAAGTTAGGGATCTGTTCTGGGGTTTTAATCTATTTACATTGCTGCAGTAAAGCTGGGGTAGGCACCAAAAACGTTGCAGCAGCAAAGTATGCAGTGGTCAGAGGCAATCATAGCTAGATGGGGAAACGGTCAGAGAAGATGTCCCCTGTCCATCACTGGATTTTAAGAGGATCTGTCAGCTCTCCTGAAATGTCTGTATTGCCCATGAGATAATTCTGGAGATCTTTTCTTATAACTCAGTGTGTGATTGCTTTGAGAGTTCTCCTGGAAATGTATAAATGAGGTCTGGCCTATGAGATTTTTTTATAGGGAAACTTACAGATTTTAAACATAGATCTACAGCTGTGGTATCAATCTACACATTGATTTGCATGAAATTTTCTGGATTATAGTTATCACTCAATTAAGAATAACTATAAAAAGTCCACTTGTAGACCAAGCGTAGTTAATAAATGAGTGCTGCTGCCTTTCTTTGTCAAGAGAATATGTCCCAACACTGTCTGATACTGTCAGGAATTACTGGACAGTGTCACTCTACAGGGACACACCCCTATGACAAAGGGAGTAGTAACACCCAGCAGACTATAAATTCATATTCACACTACTCCTTGATAATAAAACCTCTAAAAAAAAGTTATGTTTGTATTGCTTTCCCAGGCCTACCTTGTGCTGTTAACAGTTTTGCATGGTCATCGATCATTCGACAAACGAAAAAAATAGATTTTTTTTTGGCATAGAAATATATGGCTGGTGATATGTTGCCGACAATAATTTAAATGAATAGCTCCATGAGTGGTCATAACGGGTGAAGGATCATTCATGTGGTCGTTTATTAGGGCATTGATCTGCTTCGGTGAAACTAGCTCCAAATGATTATAGGCAACTGTCACTGGCAGTTATCTTCTGTGTTAAAGAACTCATTAAGCCCATAAGATGGTCAATGTGTGAACTGAGTGACTCTTAGAGATGGAAAACAAATAATTCCTAAATTGAACAAAAGACATACCAAGGTTTGGAGGTTCAAAGCACAATAACCCCATAATACTACATTTACGTATGATTACAGCTTTATAAAAAACAAGGTCCGCGATCTGCATTCAACTGTCCGCACCGCAAAAAAGTCTGTAGTGCTTTTGTGGGCTTCCGATCCGTGCCTCCGTTCAGCACCACACTGCATCTCCCAGATTGCAGACCCATTCTGGCCAGTGCCCGTGTATTGTGGACCCGCTGTTTGCAGGCCGCAATACAGCCACTGCCGGGCAACGGCCGTGTGCATGAGCCCTTACTGTCTGTCAGCCCAGTCTCCAGCTCCTCTCTTTCCTAACTAACTTCTAAGCTGATTATGACCAAATCAAATTTGAATTTTGATTTAGTCATACATCAGCCTAGAAGACCATTTAGCAGCGGAGAGAGAGGAGCTGGAGACCGAGCTATCAGACACGAAGTCTGATGGATTTATCACAGAACAGCAATCTGCAGCTGATATATACTGTGAAACATAGAAGCTGCAGTCGCCAAACACAGTAACAGGTTTATTAACCTATTAAAAATGTTTCTCCGACATCTACACAATTCTTCACATCAAAATGGTAGACACTATGATGGACACCTGATGGATCCATTATACAGGCACATCAAGTACTCTGGGGGGTGGGAGAAGGGTCTTGTTCCCATGATGGAGCAAAAAAAATGTACATTTTAATGAAAGTGTGAACTGAGCCTTTTCAATGAGGTGTTTCAGTTAGTAGAATGGAAGACTTGAAGATCGGCCTGTAGACTTTCGCCATCTTTGTCAAGGAAACAGCAATACGACTACAGGTTTTACCAGCAGCACCCACTTTAAAGACCCATTTACAGGGACTGACTGAGAAGTCAGTTTTTGGGAATTAACGATTTGCTGCCGATAACCTGCTCGTTAGTGGAGGTGCATTTCCTCTGTATGGGGATACTATGGGGATGGCTGTGACCATAGATCATCCCCATAGAGCATTGGTGGCGAACCTAGGGCACGGTCTCTGTGGGCACCCATGCCCTGCAAAAAGTCAATGGTGTACCAATATGCCTTAGACTTTTCCTGCCATTCATCAGCGCAGGGTGCACTATAAACAGCACAGGCAGCGCATTGAATGTAGGCAGGTTATTATAGCTAACTGATGAAGTACATGGAAGATATACTGCATGGGACTGTAGCATTCAGGTTAAATTGCCGTGTTGGCACTTTGCAATAAATAAGTGGGTTTTGGGTTGCAGTTTGGGCACTCGGTCTCTAAAAGGTTCGCCATTACTGCCATAGGGAATCATTGCTTATGTTTACAAAGCACGCAAACAAAGAAAATACAACAGCAATTGACATGCTGCAGATTTCAAATCCGCATTACAGGTCAATTTCCCCACCTAAAAAAAAAGCAACTTGTGCATGAGGTTTGTCCAATCTCATACACTTTGCTGGTACTATTCTGGTATTATGCTGCATTTTTTTCACGCGAAAAACCGCGCAGAGACGCAGCATGTAATCTGTGTAGTGTGAAGACACCCTAATAGTTAACCATGCACACAGACAACCAGTCATTTATTTCTGTGAGATAAATGTCAGATATGTCTAAGAAGGTGAAGGAGTGATACCTTCTACTTCAGGATTAAAAAATCAAAACATATTCTATTGTTGTTACATGCTATCTGTTATCTTTATGACATGTTATGCCTTTGCTCTTCATAAATAATCACAATTATGCAGATAAAGTACAAATTCCAAGATTAGTAGCTATAAAATTAAAGCAGCACCATTCAGATGTTTAGTAGAATAGAAGAAACCTGAACGGCACATTTCACAGCACTGAATACACAGTTGAGTTGCAGCTTTGTATGTAATAACTGACACGAAATTCCTTCCTCTAAGTTTTGCTGTATGCAATCATAGAACAGGTTAAGACAGGTTAAGGTTTTGAACCATGTGAGTTCTGTTGAGGAAATCGGTCAAGACACAGATTAAGTATAGCCCTTAAAAGTTGAAAGGAAATTGGCTAAGAGAACTGCATCCTACACTCATTGCTGCCTCTTTTAGGCTGGAGCTACACGGCGACAGTTGTCACACAACAACTGTCGCCGTGTAGCCCTAGCCTTACACAAGCAATACAGATTGTGTCAGGAAGGATCCATTCAGGAAAAAAAACTGATGGTTTTGCACGCAAGTTTTTTCACTGATTGCATTCAGTGTTTGCATTTTGTGTATCCAGATTACACGTTTTTCACTCGTGTGAAGAAAAACTGAATAATAACAATCTACATCTTCTAGCAACCCTCAGTGAAAAACACATTGCTTCCGGATGCCTTCCATTTTTCACGCAAGCCCCACTCACTTCTATGGAGTCAGGTCTGTGTGAAAAACTCACAATATAGAACACGCTGATATTTTTCCTGAAGGCAGAGAAGATTTACGAATTCTCATCCACACGATGCGTAAAAAAACGCAGCAGAAAAGCTGCAGTATTGTGGATTTGAAATTGCAGCATGTCAATTACTACAGCAGAATTCTGTTGCGTATTTCACCCTTCTCAATGGAAAGAAATCTGCTGGCTTTTCCGTAGACAAAAACCACATGTAATGTGTGGTATTGTTGAGTTTCGTTGCTATGGAAGAAAGGGATGCAAATGAGCTCTTAACAAGCTCTGCCTCTAATGCCACCAGATGTAAGGCAGCTCTCCTATCAGTCAATGTTCAACCCATTAAACAGGCCTTGAGACATGACTCGGATTTTTGAGTATATGACAAGGTTTTACTTTTTGTATTGACTGTACACTATGGTGATTGTACTCCTGTCAATTGTACCCCTTGCCTCGTAATTCTCTGAGGTACTGGTACATATTGCTGATGTGTTTCATTTTGTATGTTTGTTTTTAACTAAAAATCAATAAAAAGATTTTAAAAACAAAAAAGAAAAAAAAAAATACATGACTCAGATAATAAATAAGCCTGCATCTCATCTGCAGAAAGCTGTTTTCGGGGTGAGAACAGAGCAGAGAGTACTGCCTTAACTGGTTGAGAGGCCTAAGGCAGGATTTGAGGGTACTATCTCTCCTTGGGGAGAGGGCACCTTAATCGGCGCCTTAAAGGCCATACATGCTCCTCTTGAATTCTGGGAAGCAAGGGAGGCATATTAGCTCTTAGCAAGCTCTGCCTCTTAATGTCACCAGATGGAAGGCAGTTATCCTATAACACAGCAAAAACCGCAGTAGATTTTTTGCTGGATTTTCCATCACATGTGATCTGGCCTCAGAGGTCTAACCAGGGCAGTTTCTAAAGAATTTTGCCAACAGGGCGACAATACAAAAGCCCCCCCTTCATGTTTATAGTGACCTTTATAATAAAAAGATTAAAACACATTTTAAAAGAATCAGTTACCCAGCGTAAATCCAGTGACTTACAGGCGATGTCTCCACAGACTTCAGTTTGTTCACTTTCCTTTTCTTTTCAGTTTGGTCCAGAAGCTCATGCGCAGACGTCTTCAGTCAGGGGTGCGCATCCCCATCTGCCACGTAAAAAAACACCACTATTAATAAATGGCACAGGGTAGAGGAGGTCTGCTACAGATTTTGTATTAGGGACCAGGGAATTCAGCTTATTCCTTTACTTTGGCTTGTTGTTTCTGCAGTCCACCTCAACCCTCTATAGCAAGTAACCCCCCTATATAGCTGCCCCCTTGAACGTTGCCACCCTGTAGTGTCCACCAATACTATGCCCGGTGCTGCCCCATGTGTGGACATTAGTTTACTACAAACTGCTGAGAACATGATAAAATAATAAAAGGAGTGAAACATTTTTGATCCCACCACTCACTTCTCAGTCACTGGCCGCAGCGGTCTCATGTTTCAATGGAGGGGGACATAGAAGTACAGAGACCAGCGAGGACAGGGATCAAAAATATATCACTACTTTTATTATCACATTCAAATCAGTTTTCAAAAATGAATTTTACACAGATGGATAAACCCTTCTCAACACAGAGCCCACATGAGATCCCAAAATTAATGCAGACCTCCAGACCAGATCTCAAAATTAATGAAGATTCCAGATCAGCCCACAAATCCATTCAGAGCCCAGAACAACCCCCCAATCCATACAGATCAGCCCACAAATTTATTCAAACCTGTTGCCCCCTATAACCTCCACCTCCCTCCTTAGTACACTAAATGCAGCCCTCTGACTAGAATATATATATACATATATTATACTCCTCTCTCTGCTCCTCCTCCAGACGCCATCACTCTTGGTTTAGCACTCTGTGCTGTCGCCATTGCTGCACTATGTCCTGTCATAGTGTGCTTTTATGCACAATATGTACTGGAGCTGTGCACTGCCAGGACATAGTGCAGCACTAGTGCCACCACAGCATCCCCCCTCATATACTGAGCACCCCCATCCTCCACACAGCATCTCCCCTCATATACTGAGCACCCCATCCTCCACACAGCATCTCCCCTCATATACTGAGCACCCCATCCTCCACACAGCATCTCCCATCATATACTGAGCACCCCCATCCTCCACACAGCATCTCCCCTCATATACTGAGCACCCCCATCCTCCACACAGCATCTCCTCCATATACTGAGCACCCCCATCCTCCACACAGCATCTCCCCCGTATACTGAGCACCCCCATCCTCCACACAGCATCTCCCCTCATATACTGAGCACCCCATCCTCCACACAGCATCTCCCCTCATATACTGAGCACCCCCATCCTCCACACAGGCATCTCCTCCGTATACTGAGCACCCCCATCCTCCACACAGCATCTCCCCCGTATACTGAGCACCCCCATCCTCCACACAGCATCTCCCCTCTTATACTGAGCTCCCCAATCCTCCACACAGCATCTCCCCTCATATACTGAGCACCCCCATCCTCCACACAGCATCTCCCCTCATATACTGAGCACCCCCATCCTCCACACAGCATCTACCCTCATATACTGAGCACCCCCATCCTCCACACAGCATCTCCCCTCATATACTAAGCACCCCCATCCTCCACACAGCATCTCCCCTCATATACTGAGCTCCTTCATCCTCCACACAGCATCTCCCATCATATACTGAGCACTCCCATCATATACTGAGCACTCCCATCATATACTGAGCACTCCCATCATATACTGAGCACTCCCATCATATACTGAGCACTCCTATCCTCCACACAGCATCTCCCATCATATACTGAGCCCCTACCCCCCCACCTCATACACTGCACATCCCTCTTTTACAGACTCCAGCACATTTACATGATGGTTCACTCGCTGTGAAGAAAGTTCCTCACAGGTCAGAAAACTGCCTGTTCCCCAGATTAGTCCCTACTCCCTCATGCCACTCCACACAGTCAGTCCTCAGTGCCTTGTCCTCCTCACACACTGGCCCCGCCTCCTTGCCTGACGCTCCCACAGGCCCCTCCTCCTTACTCACACACTCTGCACAGGCTGCTCTATGCCTGGAAACGCTGCAGCCATAGAGAAGACGGCCAGCGGTGAGTACAGCTAGCGCTGGGAGTGCTGTACTCACTGTTTCTTCAGCCTTATTCACTAATAAAAGCACTTCCATTAGTTGCGTCCTGGCCTTGCTGGTGATCAGCTGTAAACACCAGCGCCCCCTTCTGCTTGTTGTAGTGATACGCCCCTTGCGGTGGCACCCCTCGCCCGGCTCTAGAAACGGCCCTGGGTCTAACCACCACTGTTTAGACTTTTCTAGAATATCTGCTTGATATGCCATGTCAGTGGCAACAACCTACTATCTCCCCTTTCATTAGACACCATTAAAAAACATTGAAATGAAATATATTAAAAAATAGGACATGTTTACAATGAAATTTCATCTAGCTTTTAGGTGGAGTTCACCTCAAGTCTATGTATCTCAGTTGTTTGGCACATAGCGGACAATGCTGAATGAAACCCACTGATCCCATTGACAACTGAAATTGAAGCGGACAAAATTTCTTCCAGTATTTTAAAATAGAATTTGTGTAGGCCCCGAACAAGCCTGTGACACACATGTGAATTTTCCCTTACTCTGAATTTAAGCTTACAAACCACTGAACCACAGTGACGCATGAGCCCCCTATTCTCTTCACTGTACGGATGAGATGCGCATGTTAGAGTCCTGATGGTTTGAAGCATATTCACATGCTACCAATGGTTCCCACATCCTACTATCACTCACTAGAACTGGTGCTTGATTTGCAGTGAACACGGTGCACGGTAAGGACACTAGGGGAGATTTATCAAACTGGTGTTTTGTAGTAGAACTGTAGTAGAACTGGCTAAGTTGCCCATAGCAACCAATCAGATTCCACCTTTCATTTTCCAAAGGAGCTCTGAAAAATGAAAGGTAGAATCTTATTGGTTGCTATAGGCAACTAAGCCAGTTCTACTTTATACCAGTTTGATAAATCTCCCCCTCTGTACCTTTTTCTATGTATTCTATTATTTAATCACATTGTTAAGCTTCTTCTGAAAGTCTACACTGAAATAGCACACTATTGCATAAGTAGCTCAGTCATATAACTTCTTGAAGCCAGTGGTCAGACTTTTTCCATTTCTCTAAAACCCACTCCAGTTCCCATTTTAGACAGCTATTTTGTAAGCATAGTTGCTTCTGATGCTACATGAGAGGCAGTGGTATATTATAAGGAAGTAAATGTGGAGCTGCTACATACACGTCTTCTCGTGAACTAGTGGCTAAAATCATCTGTTATTTAACTGTCGCTAAAAACTAGAACAAAGCATACCTTCAACAAAATGCTTGGCATCAAAGCATTCACTTTGAACGGCTATTGGCGATCAGCAGTTTTTCCACATTGATATGTGAGGGTAAAAATGAGAATGTTTGCCCTTTCATGTACATCACATTTAGAGATGAGCGAATCATTCAAAATTTTATTCGCTGAACATTCGTCGAACTTTAATAAGATTTGCATATTCTACTAATCTATCTAACGAATCTGCGTACTAATCATACATTATTATGTAGCTTTTTGTGAACATTTGCGCACTAATAACGAACGTTCAGTTTTAAAAGGTACGCAACTTCTTTGAACACAAATTGCGTACGAAAATGATGGGCTTTGCTGGAGAGGAATGGTGGAGCAGGAGGAACGCTCCGAGTCTGACCCCTGGCTACATATGGATACTGTATCAGCAGATGACAGCAGATCATCCGGCTGAGACTGAGATGAGCGTGCCATCCACTCCACTACCTCATCCACTTTCTCCTCCACTACAATTTTGCGCCTTGGTGGGTTAGCCCAGTGGAACACCGGCCAAGTATTGCGAATACTACAAGTAGAAGCTCTGGCTACAGGTCCTTTGGCACTGCTGCCCAGTGCCACCTTCTTTTTTTTTTTTTTAGAGCTCGAGGTCTGGCTGGAACTGGACCTCTTTTGCTTATCCATTCCAGACATTTTTCACTTCACTCTGTGGCCCTGCAGCTGGTCTTTGTCTCTCTCCCTGCCTGATTAATTACTAGCCCTGCACTTGCCCTGCAGTATCCCTGATGTGTAATATGGATTCCCTGAACAATTACACCCCAATTTCAACAACACAGGTCTCAGTCTTTAGGAACTTCACACACAGCTTCTGATTGTCTCAGCAGTCGCAGCAAAAGTGATGAGTTCCTGGCTTACTGAGCCTGAGCCAATCAGAGCAAGCCCTGCCCACTAGGTCAGGTGACCGCTTTCTTCCCAGACTTTTGCGCACATATAACGAACTAACAGTAAAAGTTCGCTAAGTAATTGAATGTGCACGCAACAGCGTATACAGTAACTTATACAGTACGTAGCATTAGCGTACAATTTATTGGACAAGTACATAATGCGTAGAAAGCCTTAGGAACATTTTCGAATCTTAACGGAGCAAATCTCCAAATATTCAGATTCGCTTTGCAGCTGAAAATTTCCAAGATTCGATACTCATCATTGAGTCGCTCATCTCTAATCAGATTATACATCAAAGAAAATGCACGATAACCATGGAAAATTGTATATTCATTGTTTTATTTTTGGAATGTTTTACATAAATATTGCGGAATAGATGCGGACTCATTCACACAGTCGTATGAATGGGGCCTTAATGTGCTTTTCTTGGACACTTGTGAAAAGTCACAGAAGCTTTGTCAGCATGATATACAGGACCCATTTTGCCAGAGGGGGCTTGGAGCTGCAGCCATGGTCCACCACTGGCTTTCCTAGTATAGCAGTGAGCCCAGGACACCGAAAGAATAATTGAAGAAGAAGACCGAATCTCCCCACCACTATAAAAGGGTCTTAAAGAGGCTGTGTCATCAGGATTAACCCTATTAAACCATAAATACTGGCTGGTATTTTGTCTGTATGCTAAGCAGCTGCAGAGAAATCTCTGTTTATTCATATGAAAATGAGAACATCAAGCACCAGGAGGTAGGGCTGAATCCTTTGAGCACTGCTTTGTAACACCCCCTGGCCTTAGCACACTCCTCCTCCCTCGATTGACAGGGCTAAACATGCTGAGGGTAGAGCTGTGTCCTAGTATCTACATATCATATACTCTATGCACTATAGCTTCACCACACTGGGATCTGCTAAGAAAGATAATATATATGATATTTTTTTCTACATTTACCCCATAATAAAAGTCTATATCCTTATCATATTGAGAATAATGTTTTTTAGGCCTAAAATAATAAATAAATATTGCTGGTTTCTTTATAATCATATATTGTGCTTGTAAATAAATCAGTAATAATTTTCAGGTTTCTAAGCAAAAAAAAAACAAAACACTACTCTCAATATAGTAAGGCATTTTATTGCTATTACATGATTATATATTATTTATTATAGAGGGGAGGGGGAGTTACAAAGCAGTGCTCAAAGTATTCAGCCCCACCTCCTGGTGCTTGAATTTCTCATTTGCGTATGAATAAAAATGCAGATTTCTCTGCAGCTGTTTATCATACAGACAAAAGAAAGGCATTGTTTTAATCAGCATGATGAGTCCTACCAGGCAGTACAGTCATGGCCAAAAGTTTTGAGACTGACACAAATATTATATTTTCACATGATCTGCTGCCCTCTCGTTTTTATGTGTGTTTGTCAGATGTTTTTATCACATACAGAAATATAATTGCAATCATATTATGAGTAACAAAAGCTTATATTGACAGTTAGAATGAGTTAATGCAGCAAGTCAATATTTGCAGTGTTGACCCTTCTTCAGGACCTCTTCTGGATCAAATCCTGACTGATAGCAGTCCATTCTTGCACAATCAATGCTTGCATTTTGTCAGAATTTGTAGGTTTTTGTTTGTCCACCCGTCTCTTGATGATTGACCACAAGTTCTCAATGGGATTAAGATCTGGGGAGTTTCCAGGCCATGGACCCAAAATCTCTATGTTTTGTTCCCTGAGCCATTTAGTTATCACCTTTGCTTTATGGCAAGGTGCTCCATCATGCTGGAAAAGGCATTGTTGATCGCCAAACTGCTCTTGGACGGTTGGGAGAAGTTTCTCTCGGAGGACATTCTGGTACCATTCTTTATTCATGGCTGTTTTTTTAGGCAAGACTGTGAGAGAGCCGATTCCCTTGGCTGAGAAGCAACCCCACACATGAATAGTTTCAGGATGCTTTACAGTTGGCATTAGACAAGACTGGTGGTAGCACTCACCTCGTTTTCTCCAAATAAGCTGTTTTCCAAATGTCCCAAACAATCGAAAAGGGGATTCATCAGAGAAAATGACTTTACCCCAGTCCTCAGCAGTCCACTCCCTGTACCTTTTGCAGAATATCAGTCTGTCCCTGATGTTTTTTCTGGAGAGAAGTGGCTTCTTTGCTGCCCTCCTTGAGACCAGGCCTTGCTCCAAGAGTCTCCGCCTCACAGTGCGTGCAGATGCACTCACACCTGCCTGCTGCCATTCCTGAGCAAGCTCTGCACTGCTGGTAGCCCGATCCCGCAGCTGAAACACTTTTAAGAGACGGTCCTGGCGCTTGCTGGTCTTTCTTGGGCACCCTGGAGCCTTTTTGGCAACAATGGAACCTCTCTCCTTGAAGTTCTTGACGATGCGATAGATTGTTGACTGAGGTGCAATCTTTCTAGCTGCGATACTCTTCCCTGTTAGGCCATTTTTGTGCAGTGCAATGATGACTGCACGTGTTTCTTTAGAGATAACCATGGTTAACAGAAGAGAAACAATGATGCCAAGCACCAGCCTCCTTTTAAAGTGTTCAGTGGTGTCATTCTTACTTAATCATGACAGATTGATCTCCAGCCCTGTCCTCATCAACACCCACACCTGTGTTAATGGAGCAATCACTGAAACGATGTTAGCTGGTCCTTTTAAGGCAGGGCTGCAATGATGTTGAAATGTGTTTTGGGGGATAAAGTTCATTTTCTAGGCAAATATTGACTTTGCAAGTAATTGCTGTTAAGCTGATCACTCAACATTCTGGAGTATTTGCAAATTGCCATTATAAAAACTGAAGCAGTAGACTTTGTAAAAATTAATATTTGTATCATTCTCAAAACTTTTGGCCATGACTGTAGGTCTGGTTTCATAGGGTTGATACTGGTGATAGAGCCTCTTTAAGTTCAAATATATGTTACAATCCCTAACATAAACTCTAAGCTATTAAATGTGACAGAAATGCAATAATAACTAAAGAAGAAGACGATCACATCCATGCGCCGTTTCCCCACAACTCTTATTTAGGCACAGGTCTTGCGTCAATGCGTTTCAAGGGTGAATTGCTCTTTTAGTCAGGCACAATATTATAAAGCTATTGTGCTTGTGCTATTGTCCCTTGAAGCGGACGTTTCGCCCTTGAAACGCGTTGATAATAGAGGATTTTTACAACTGCCCAATTTGTCTTCAAGACCATTGTCTAAGTGAGAGTGGTGGGGAGACAGCGCCTGGATTTGGTCTTCTTCTTCTTCTTAAGTTTTTATTGCATCTGTCACATTGTATATCTTAGAATTTATCTTGGGGATTGTAACATTTATTTAAACTTAAAGGGAGTCTTTAAAAATGTATTACACAAATTATATTGAGCACAGAATAGTGTACCGAACCAGACATATTGGTTTGTGTCATAGTTGTTGTATGTTACAATAGTGGAATCTGTTGTTACAGGCTGAAAAGCTGTGTCACATGTAAGGCATTTGTCCCCAGAGTGCTGGCCATCATTACACTGGACCTTGTTCACGGACAAATATTTCTCTAAAAAATAAATGAAAATTATCTTTGTGTAACTGATCTAACATACAGTGCATTAGGAAAGACTTCAGATGCTTTAGTTTTTTTACATTTTGTTATGTTGCGGTCTTGTATTAAAATAAAATACAAAATTTCTATATTTCCACCATCATTTTGAATTCAATATTCCATAACGACAAAGTGAAAATTCAAAATCATTGCCAATTTATTGAAAAGGAATAACTAAAATATTGCATTGACCTAAGTATTCAGACCCTTTACTCTGTACTTTGGCAGCAGCTTTGGTAGCCTCCAGCTTTCTTGGTATGATGTCACAAGGTTTTGCACACCTGGATTTGGGGATTTTCTTACATTCTTCTCTGTAGATTCTCTCAAACTCTGTCACGTTGGATGGGGACCGTCAACGGACAAACATTTTCACATCTCTACAGAGATGTTCAATTGGGGTCAGGTCAGGGCACTGGCTGAGCCATTCTAGGACAATGAAAGAGTTGTCCCTAAGCCATTCCTGTGTTTTCTTGGCTGTGTGCTAAGGGTCATTGTCTTGTCGGAGCATAAACCTCCAGCCCAGTCAGAGGTCCAGAACACCCTGGATCAGGTTTAAATTAAGAATTGCCCCATTCAGCTTTCCCACAACCCTTACCAGTCTTCCTGTCCCAGCTTCACTGCAGGGATGGTATTGGGCGGGTGATGAGCTGTGCCTGGTTTATTCCAGACATGACACTTAGAATTGAAGCCAAAAAGTTCATTCTTGGTTTTAACAGGTCAGAGAATCGTGTTTCTTTCATTTCCTGAGGAAAGGCTTCATTTTGGCCTCTCTGCCATGAAGCCAAGATTAGTGCAATGCTGCAGTTCTGGAAGTTTCTCCCATCTTTGAAGATCATCCAGAGTGACCATTGAGTTCTTGGTCAACTGTCTTACTAAGTCCCTTGTCCATTGATAACTTAGTTTGGTGGGGTGGCAACCTCTATGAAGAGTCCTGGTTGTTCTAAACTTCTTCCATTTAAGAATTACGGCGGCCACTGTGCTCTTGGAAACTTTCAGTACAGTAGAAGTGTTTTTATATTCTTCTCCAGATCTGTGCCCCCAAACAATCCTGTCTCTGAGTTTTACATGCAGTTCTTTCCTCCTCATGGCCTGGTGTTTGCCCTGGTACACATAGTCAGCTTATATAGACATAAGTGTTTTTTTCAAATCATGTCCAATCAGTTAAATTTACCAAAGGTGGACTCCAGTCAAAGTGTAGAAAGAAATGTTAGGCCCCTAGAACTAAATTTCAAGCGTCATAGCAAAGGGTCTGAATACTTATGTCCCTAGTAACATAGTTTATAAGGCCGAAAAAAAAAAAACATCTGTCCATCCAGTTCAGCCTGTTATCCTGCAAGTTGATCTAGAGGAAGGCAAAAAACCCCTGTGAGGTACAGGCCAATTTTCCCCACTTTAGGGGAAAAAAAATCCTTCCGACTCCAATCAGGCAATCAGAATAACTCCCTGGATCAACGACCCATCTCTAGTAACTATAACCTGTAATATTATTACCCTCCAGAAATACATCCAGGCCCCTCTTGAACTCTTTTAGTGAACTTACCATCACCACCTCCTCAAGCAGAGAGTTCCACAGTCTCACTGCTCTTACCGTAAAGAATCCTCTTCTATATTTGTGTACAAACCTTCTTTCCTCCAGACGCAGAGGATGTCCCCTCATCACAGTCACAGTCCTGGGGATAAATAGATGATGGGAGAGATCTCTGTACTGACCTCTGATATATTTATACATAGTTATTAGATCTCCCCTCAGTCTTCTTTTTTCTAAAGTGAATAAGCCTAATTTTGATAATCTTTCTGGGTACTGTAGTCCACCCATTCCAGTTATGACTTTAGGTGCCCTCCTCTGAACCCTCTCCAGCTCTGCTATGTCTGCCTTGTTCACAGGAGCCCAGAACTGTACACAGTACTCCATATGTGGTCTGACTAGTGATTTGTAAAGTGGCAGGACTATGTTCTCATCACGGGCATCTATGCCTCTTTTGATGCAACCCATTATCTTATTGGCCTTGGCAGCAGCTGTCTGACACTGGTTTCTACAGCTTAGTTTGCTGTTCACTAAAATTCCTAGGTCGTTTTCCATGTCAGAGTTACCCCATGTTTTACCACTCAGTATGTACTGGTGACTTGCATTATTCCTTCCCATATGCATAACCTTACATTTGTCAGTGTTAAACCTCATCTGCCACTTCTCTGCCCAAGCCTCCAGTCTATCTAGACTGATCTGTAGTAGTGTACTGTCCTCTTCTGTGTTAATTACTTTACACAGTTTAGTGTCCTCTGCAAAAATTGATATTTTACTGTGCAAGCTTTCTACAAGATCATTAATAAATATATTGAAGAGAATAGGGCCCAATACTGAGCCCTGTGGTACCCCACTAGTGACAGTGACCCAATCTGAGTATGTACCGTTAATAACCACCCTTTGTTTTCTATCACTGAGACAGTTACTTACCCACATACAGATATTTTCTCCCAGTCCAAGAATTCTCATTTTATATACTAACCTTTTATGTGGTACTGTGTCAAATGCTTTGGAGAAGTCCAGATATACAACATCCATTGATTTGCCGTGGTCCAGTCTAGAACTTACCTCCTCATAAAAACTGATTAAATTGGTTTGACATGACCAATCCCTCATGAAGCCATGCTGATATGGAGTTATTTGCTTATTTTCATTGAGGTACTCCAAGATAGCATCTCTTAGAAAACCTTCAAACAGTTTACCCACGACAGATGTTAAACTTACCGGCCTATAGTTTCTGGGCTCTGTTTTTGGACCCTTTTTGAATATTAGCAGCACATTTGCTATGTGCCAATCCTGTGGAACACTCCCTGTCAGTAAAGAGTCCTTAAATATCAGAAATAAGGGTCTGGCGATGACATTACTTAATTCTCTTAGGATACGGGGGTGTATGCCATCCGGTCCTGGCGATTTGTCTATTTTAATCTTTTTAAGATGTCGCTGTACTTCTTCCTGGGTCAGACAGTGCACTTTTAAAGGGGAATTTACTTTTATATTCTGCATTTCATCTGACAGTTTATTTTCCTCTGTGAATACAGTGGGAAAAAAAATATTTAGTAGCTTTGCTTTCTCGTCATCGCTCTCTGCAACTCCCCCCTCATTACTCTGCAAGGGGCTGACGCCTTCAGGTATATACTTTTTATCATTTATATAATTAAAGAACATTTTAGGGTTAGTTTTACTCTCTTTGGCGATTAATCTCTCGGTCTCTAGTTTGGCTGCTTTTATTTGTCTTTTGCATGTTCTATTTTTTCCTTATAGTTTTTCAATGCTTCCTCACCACCCTCCTGTTTTAGTGATTTAAATGCTTTCTTTTTGTCATTTATTGCTTTCTTTACAGCTCTATTTATCCACATTGGTTTTTTCTTGTTCCGTAACCTTTTATTCCCATAAGGTATGTACCTCTCACAATTAAATATTAGGATGCTTTTAAAAATCTCCCATTTTGTGGCTGTATTTTTATTTTTGAGGACTTTGTCCCAGTTAGTTAGGCTTATGGCCTCTCTTAGTTGGCTAAATTTAGCTTTTTTGAAGTCTGGTATTTTTGTTCCTCCCTGAAGAAACGTTCTTTTGAATATAACATAGTAACATAGTAACATAGTTTGTAAGGCCGAAAAAAGACATCTGTCCATCCAGTTCAGCCTGTTTTCCTACAAGTTGATCCAGGGGAAGGCAAAAAAACCCCTGTGAGGTAGAAGCCAATTTTCCTCACTTTAGGGGGAAAATTCCTTCCCGACTCCAATCAGGCAATCAGAATAACTCCCTGGATCAACGACCCATCTCTAGTAACTATAACCTGTAATATTATTACCCTCCAGAAATACATCCAGGCCCTTCTTGAACTCTCTTAGTGAACTTACCATCACCACCTCCTCAGGCAGAGAGTTCCATAGTCTCACTGCTCTTACCGTAAAGAATCCTCTTCTATGTTTATGTACAAACCTTCTTTCCTCCAGACGCAGAGGATGTCCCCTCGTCACAGTCACAGTCCTCGGGATAAATAGATGATGGGAGAGATCTCTGTACTGACCTCTGATATATTTATACATAGTTATTAGATCTCCCCTCAGTCGTCTTTTTTCTAAAGTGAATATCCCTAATTTTGATAATCTTTCTGGGTACTGTAGTCCACCCATTCCAGTTATTGCTTTAGTTGCCCTCCTCTGAACCCTCTCCAGCTCTGCTATGTCTGCCTTGTTCACAGGAGCCCAGAACTGTACACAGTACTCCATGTGTGGTCTGACTAGTGATTTGTAAAGTGGCAGGACTATGTTCTCATCACGGGCATCTATGCCTCTTTTGATGCAACCCATTATCTTATTGGCCTTGGCAGCAGCTGTCTGACACTGGTTTCTGCAGCTTAGTTTGCTGTTCACTAAAATTCCTAGGTCCTTTTCCATGTCAGAGTTACCCAATGCTTTACCATTTAGTATGTACTGGTGACTTGCATTATTCCTTCCCATATGCATAACCTTACATTTGTCAGTGTTAAACCTCATCTGCCACTTTTCTGCCCAAGCCTCCAGTCTATCCAGATCCTGCTGTAGCAGTGCACTGTCCTCTTCTGTGTTAATTACTTTACACAGTTTAGTGTCATCTGCAAAATTTGATATTTTACTGTGCAAGCTTTCTACAAGATCATTAATAAATATATTGAAGAGAATAGGACCCAATACAGACCCCTGTGGTACCCCACTAGTGACAGTGACCCAATCTGAGTATGTACCGTTAATAACCACCCTCTGTTTTCTATCACTGAGCCAGTTACTTACCCACATACAGACATTTTCTCCCAGGCCAAGCATTCTCATTTTGTATACTAACCTTTTATGTGGTACCGTGTCAAACGCTTTGGAGAAGTCCAGATATACGACATCCATTGAGTCGCCGCGGTCAAGTCTAGAACTTACCTCCTCATAGAAACTGATTAAATTGGTTTGACATGACCGTTCCCTCATGAAGCCATGCTGATATGGAGTTATTTGCTTATTTTCATTGAGGTACTCCAAGATAGCATCTCTCAGAAAACCTTCAAACAGTTTACCCACTACAGATGTTAAACTTACCGGCCTATAGTTTCCGGGCTCTGTTTTTGGACCTTTTTTGAATATTGGCACCACATTTGCTATGCGCCAATCCTGTGGAACACTCCCCGTCAGTATAGAGTCCTTAAATATCAGAAATAAGGGTCTGTCAATTACATTACTTAATCCTCTTAGGATACGGGGGTGTATGCCATCCGGTCCTGGTGATTTGTCTATTTTAATATTTTTAAGACGTTGCTGCACCTCTTCCTGGGTCAGAGAGGACACTTTTAAAGGGGAATTTACTTTTATACTCTGCATTTCATCTGACAGTTTATTTTCCTCAGTGAATACAGTGGAGAAAAAAGTTATTTAGTAGCTTCGCTTTCTCCTCATCGCTCTCTGCTACTCCCCCCTCATTACTCTGTAAAGGTCCGACACCTTCAGGTTTATACTTTTTAGTATTTATATAATTGAAGAACATTTTAGGGTTAGTTTTACTCTCTTTGGCGATTAATCTCTCGGTCTCTAGTTTGGCTGTTTTTATGTGTCTTTTACATATTCTATTTTTTTCCTTATAGTTTTTCAATGCTTCCTCACTCCCCTCCTGTTTTAGTGATTTAAATGCCTTCTTTTTGTCATTTATTGCTTTCTTTACAGTTCTATTTATCCACATTGTTTTTTCTTGTTTCTTATTATTTTATTCCTATACGGTATGTACCTCTCACAATTAGATATTAGGATGCTTTTAAAAATATCCCATTTTGTGGCTGTATTTTTATTTTTGAGGACTTTGTCCCAGTTAGTTAGGCCTATGGCCTCTCTTAGTTGGCTAAATTTAGCTTTTTTGAAGTTTGGTATTTTTGTTCCTCCCTGAAGAAACGCTCTTTTGAATGACAATTGGAAGGTTATTATGTTATGGTCACTGTTTCCCAGGTGTCCCCCGACCTGCACACCTGTTGTTCTGTCAGGTCTATTGGTTAGTACTAAGTCCAGTATGACCGTCCCTCTAGTCGGGTCCTGAACCAGTTGGGAAAGGTAATTGTCTTTGGTTATTTCCAAGAACCTGTTTCCTTTATGAGATGTACAGGTTTCAGTTTCCCAGTCTATATCTGGGTAGTTGAAGTCCCCCATAATAATGACCTCATTATGATTTGCCGCCTCGTCTATTTCATTTAGAAGTAGATTTTCTGTGGTCTCTGATATATTGGGTGGTTTATAATAAACCCCTATTAGTAGTTTATTATTGTTTTTGGCTCCATTTATTTCTACCCACAGTGACTCCACATCTTCATGTCCCTCACTTATATCTTCCCGGAGTGTGGGCTTTAGGCATGACTTTACATAAAGGCAGACCCCTCCCCCTCTCCGGTTTTGACGATCCTTTCTAAATAGATTGTAACCCTGTACATTAACTGCCCAGTCATAGCTATCATCCAGCCATGTCTCAGTTACTCCCACTATGTCATAGTCCTCCTCACACATCACTACTTCCAGTTCACCAGTTTTATTAGCTAGGCTTCTGGCATTAGTGTACATACAATTAAGAGGTTGATGTATATTTCTTACCCTACACCTTTCCTTCTGCACTGTTCTAGTTCCTCCTTCCATTCCTCCCCCAGTTCCATTACCTTGCCCCAGGTCTCTATCTGCACTATCTTCCCCAATTGGAAGGTTATTATTTTATGGTCACTATTTCCCAGGTGTCCCCCAACCTGCACATCTGTTGTTCTGTTAGGTCTATTGGTTAATACTAAGTCCAGTATGGCCGTCCCTCTAGTCGGGTCCTGAACCAGTTGGGAAAGGTAATTGTCTTTGGTTATTGCCAAGAACCTGTTTCCTTAATGAGATATACAGGTTTCAGTTTCCCAATCTATATCTGGGTAGTTGAAGTCCCCCATAATAACAACCTCATTATGATTTGCTACCTGGTGGGTGGTTTATATTAAACTCCTATTAGTATTTTATTATTGTTTTTGGCTCCATTTATTTCTACCCACAGTGACTCCACATCTTTATGTCCCTCACTTATATCTTCCTGGAGTGTCCATGCAAAATTTTACATTCTCCTTTTTAATAAATTTGCAAAAAAATTTAAAATTCTGTTTTCTCTTTCTCATTATGGGGTATTGAGTGTAGATTGATGTGATTCAGCAGGGTATTCAGCACAGCAGGTGGCATCATCTCAACAACGCAGACAAAATTGTTGTCAACAAGTATGGAAAATTTCTAAAGTTCTGTTTTCATTTTATGATTATGGGTTATTGAGTGCAGATTGATGGGAAAACTTTTTTATGTTAGCACAAGGCTGCATTTCATTTTCAGCATCATTTTCATATCCAGGAACTAAAAATTATATAAGATCATGTCTTCATCACAAAACCTCTGTTGAATGGCATTATTTTACTTTCTTATTAGTATTATTGACATTATTGTTATAATAGCAATGACCCATAGATAAAAGTCTTAGAGCCACATTTATCATTTGAATAAACCACTTTGTGGAGTGAAAAAGTCGCAAACTGCATACCAGTGCCGTTTCTCCACCAGCTCACCACTTACCTGAAAAGGGGTTGTGGTGAAGGGAGAGAGGGGATGAAGCCAGTGGCCACCGGACTTTGATAAATCTGCCCCATAATGTTATTTATAATGCTCAGTGCATGTGGTAAAAAAGCTGTAGATTTGCTTTTCCCTTTCCACCCCTGACAAATGAATAAAAATGAATCAATAAATTATATATACCCACAAATCGGGTCATTGATAAACAAGCCCTCACATGACTATGTCAAAGGGAAAATGAAGAAGTTGTGGTCAGCAAGTTTTTAAAACTATGTAAACTACGTTTTTATATTCATTTGTGATTTTGAATACATGTAAAATTATTTCTCTTCCCATACTTACCATATTTTTCGCCCTATAAGATGCACCTAGATTTTAGAGGAGGACAATAAGAAAAAAATATTTTTCATTCGACCTCAGGTCAGACCTCCAATGTTAATCAGACCTTAGCTGACAGCCCCTATCAGACCCCCAATGTTAATAAGACCCCAATCAGACCTCAGCTCAGACCCCAATGTGAATGACCCCTAATCAGACCTCAGATAAGAGCCCCATGCCTCTCATCAGCCCCTCATGCCTCTCATCAGCTCGCATATGCCTCTCATCAGCCCCCGCGCCTCTCGTCAGCCCCCCGCGCCTCTCGTCAGCCCCCCGCGCCTCTCGTCAGCCCCCCGTGCCTCTCATCAGCCCCCCGCACCTCTCATCAGCCTCCAGCACCTCTCGTCAGCCCCAATGCCTCTCATCAACCCCCATGCCTTACATCATCCCCCAGCCTCATGTATGCAGCCTCCATGTGACAGAGCACATGAAAATATAGTATAACACATACTATAGTATAACACAGACTATTCCCAGATAAAATATATACCCTTATAGACATTCCCTTTATAAATGGTAGTTAATTGGGTTATAGAGTGAGACTCTCCCTGCACCAACTGCAGAATGTCTGTTAGTACAATGTCAGGGCTCTTTTATTTAATATAATACAGCCACTGTCTATAGCACCTTAATTCTGGAAGGCAAGTGGGGAATTTAATATTGCATCCAAGGAACAAGCTGTACTACACATATCATTCCTGCTCATCAAGAGTTATTAGGGTAGGATTTATTTGGGGCTATTAGCAACAAAGTTACAGTGTATACTTCATGTTCACTCAGATCATTATGGGCCTTCAAGTCCCTATACACACTTTGCGTATTATACTTTGAGCTTCCCAAATCTCTATATGTATATGCTTAAAGGGGTATTCTGGTAAAGTAACTTAATTTTTGAAAAACTGCATTAAAGAGGACCTTTCATGACTTTAAAAAAATGAATCTGCACTATCTACCTGATAGTGCGTCCCCCACTGATGCCAGCAGCGTTGTTTTCTTAGCAAATTGTCCCCCGGTGGCTTCACACGGGCCCCCCGTTCTTCTGTCGGGCTTTATGTAAATTAAGAAGCATCGGAACAGGGAGGAGGAGACTCCCTGTTCCTCAATGGGCGTTGCTTCTGCCCTGCTGTGAGCGCTGTCCAATCAGAGCGGACCGCTCACAGCAGGGCCGAAGGAGTTCAACCCTGCTGTGAGCGGTCCGCTCTGATTGGACAGCGCTCACAGCAGGGCAGAAGCAACGCCCATTGAGGAACAGGGAGTCTCCTCCTCCCTGTTCCGATGCCTTCTAATTAGCATAAAGCCGGACCGAAGAACGGGGGGCCCGTGTGAAGCCACCGGGGGACAATTTGCTAAGAAAACAACGCTGCTGGCATCAGTGGGGGACGCACTATCAGGTAGATAGTGCAGATTCATTTTTTTAAAGTCGTGAAAGGTCCTCTTTAAGGCTGCAAGCTGAGACTCAGCCAGATCCCAAACCTATACATATAACCAGAGCTTCCATTTGTCTAGCTCCTGTGTGAGCCTGCAACACACTGACAGTATCATGGCCCCTGCTCTTCCCTCACAAAACTACAATCCCCACAATCCCTAGCTTCTGCTGTGAGCTTGTGCTTGTTCATGAGTGTTGCTGTTTCCTGATTGGCTGCCTCCCTCTACTCAGTAATCAGCAGCACACTAACATTCAGCTAGAGAACTGATAGCAACACACTGAGCATGCTCGACCTAACAAAGGCTCAGAACTACAGGTCGATGCCATGGTAACGTATAAGGAAAAACTGTGGGTAGCAGAGGAAGAAAACTACTTTTATAACTACTGAACAGTAAATATGTGAAATTGACATTGTATTAGGTAATTATTGATGATGAATTAGTCTAAAACATAAATTATATTTATGGTAACTGGAATACCCCTTTAAAAGACATATAGACAGATGATATGTGATAGATATGTGATAGATATGTGATAGATATGTGATAGATATGTGATTGATATGTGATTGATATGTGATTGATAGATAGATCCAGCATTGCCAGATATTACTGCTTTCCCACTGGACCCCATTGACTATAATGGGGTCTGGCAGAGATCCAGCTGCTACAGCAAATACGCTGAGAATCGGACAGACAAAAAACCAATGCGTGATACGTTTTATTGTCCGGCCGATTCCTGGCATTTTCTGCCGGATCTGCCTGCCAGAGTACCACACACAGGTGAAAGAGGCCTTACTCCAATAGGAAAACTTGCATGGTGTGCCAGCCGTTAAATTCCTGATGCTGGAATATAGGGGGTCATTTACTAAATTAGGCTTCATTCACACGTCCATATGTGTTTTGCTGTCTGCAAATTGCAGATCCGCAAAAAAAAAAACTGACGACGTTCCGTATGGCATCCGTGTTTCCGTTTTTTTTGTGGATCCATTGTAACAATGCCTTTCCTTGTCAGCAAAACGGACAAGAATAGGACATGTTCTATCTTTTTTGCCGAACGGAATGCACACGGAGTACCTTCTGTTTTTTTTTGCAAACCCATTGAAATGAATGGTTCCGCATATGGTCCGCAAAAAAAATGGAACGCACACTGAAACAAAATATGGTCGTATGAATGAAGCCTTAGGTGTATTTCAGGCCCAGATGGTGGTGCAACAGTTATCATCATTTTCTACACCTGGTTTAGGCATAGAAAATGGTCTAAATGTAAGACAGCTCGGAAGCTGTCTTACATTTAGAACTGGCGCTGGATACACCAGCTATGCAGAGGTCTCAACAGTATTATATAATGACATTATATACAGCGACACTGTAGGAAATGACTAGGCAGCTGCCGATCTTCACCTGAGAGATCTTTAGCCTCAGGAGTGCGGGTTGCGTGTGAAGAGGGGGTTACGAAGAAGTTGCTGGGGTGGGGGGGCCCTGTTCAA
Source organism: Rhinella marina (assembly GCA_900303285.1). NCBI lineage: Eukaryota > Metazoa > Chordata > Amphibia > Anura > Bufonidae > Rhinella > Rhinella marina. Next base: position 12,173 of record ONZH01019831.1, on the reverse strand, counting down.
AAACTTACTCAGTCATTTCTAGTTATGCCTCTGTCCCTCTGTATCCATAAAAATGCAACATTTCAGCTACAACCCGGATCTTTTTTCAAGCATAAAAAAGCAACAGGTGGGAACTGAAACATTGCTTTTTTTTATGGATACAGGCGAATAAATCTACTACTTTATTCTCATCCCTGGAGTTCTGTGAAGATAGATAGATAGATAGATAGATAGATAGATAGATAGATAGATAGATAGATAGATAGATAGATGCTCAATGTGTAGCTTCCCTTTAATGGAAAGTTCACCTTTAGAATTTCATATGGCTACTAGAGGTGAGCGAGTAGTGAAATATTCGAAAGTTCGAAATTCGATTCGAATAGACCGCGAAATTCGACTATTCGACCGAATATCGAATCCCATTAAAGTCTATGGGAAAAAAATGCTCGCCACTTGGAAATCTCAATTCGACCACTTGGAGGTCACCAAGTCCACCCTGAAACCTCAGAAAAGGATGCCAACACTGCTGGAATGCAACTGGGACAGCAGGGGAAGCATGTCTGGGTGCATATAACGCGCCCAAGTCGCACTATTACGCCACTATCACAGCCTCTCAACAATACACTCCAAAGACAATATAACCTCTCTGTAAAGTGAGACCATACAAGGAAACCTTCTTTCCTCTACATTGCCATGGACCCCAAGCCAAACTAGACAAAACAGAAGATAAAATTCTGCACCCCTTAAAATCACGTTGCCTATGACAACCACAGATGGCATAGGCAAGGGGGAAAGCAATCAAGCCATCACTATTTTTCCCTCTGTGCCATCCCTGCCTTGCCCAGGCACATGTCCCAAAACATCATCCACGCCCGAGTAACACGGTTACTGCAAAAGGCCATTTGACCACCAACACTTTGGTTTGAGGCCGGGGATGCTACATCTCCCTGACGGCACACTGGGTGAATGTTGTGGAGGCGGGGACGGGCAAACCTGCTACCGCCACCCAAGTTTTGGGCCTTGGTTCTGTCTGGATTTCCGCAACCCTTACAGACAGCTCGGCAAACCCCTCCTTCTCCTTCTAGATTTGTTAAATCTGTCCACCACCCAGTCAAGTCCACAAAGTCCAGTCTCGTCGATAGCCTGCAGAAACTGCAGGGACCTCACTCTGACCCTCCTTCCTCCCACCCTGCCCAATGTTATCAACCCAGTGTTCCCACCCATGCAAGAATCGCAGGAGCTATCTGAGGATTTTGTTTGTTCTGATGCCCAAACACTGGACCAAGCTCCATCTCTAGCTGATGGTGGTGTGGAACGGGCACTAAAGTGTAAAATGATTAGGGACGATGATGAGACACAGTTGCCAGCAAGGGAGGCTGTTGGAGCAAAGTGAGGCAGTGTAAGAGGAGGTGGTTGAGTATGACGAAGTCAGTGACCCGACCTGGCCCAGTGTCATGTCTAGCAGGTAAAGCAGTGGGGATGTTGAGGGATGCGTAGGACCGCAAAAGGCAGGAAGAGGCCGTGGGCTGGCCAGAGGCTCATGGAGAAGGCAGGCTAGAGCCCGCAGGGCCGCATCTCTTCCCTATAACAGGCCCCCACACAAAGCTCTCCCATCGAGGGCTCTTAGGTCCTTGTTGTGAAAATATTTTAATGAGTGCGCAAAGTGAGCTAGAGGTGAGCCCTCGAAAAAATTATATGGTGGCCCAAGAGGTGAGCCCTCGAAAAAATTATATGGTGGCCCAAAAGGTGAGACCTCTTAAAAATTATGTGGAGGCCCAAGAGGTGAGACCTCTTACAAATTATGTGGAGGCCCAAGAGGTGAGACCTATTAAAAATTATGTGGAGGCCCAAGAGGTGAGACCTCTTACAAATTATGTGGAGGCCCAAGAGGTGAGACCTCTTACAAATTATGTGGAGGCCCAAGAGGTGAGACCTCTTAAAAATTATGTGGAGGCCCAAGGGGTGAGACGTCTTAAAAATTGTGTGGAGGCTAAAGAGGTGAAACGTCTTAAAAATTGTGTGGAGGCTAAAGAGGTGAGACATCTTAAAAATTATGTGGAGGCCCAAGAGGTGAGACCTCTTACAAATTATGTGGAGGCCCAAGAGGTGAGACCTATTAAAAATTATGTGGAGGCCCAAGAGGTGAGACCTCTTAAAAATTATGTGGAGGCCCAAGAGGTGAGACCTCTTACAAATTATGTGGAGGCCCAAGAGGTGAGACCTCTTAAAAATTATGTGGAGGCCCAAGGGGTGAGACGTCTTAAAAATTGTGTGGAGGCTAAAGAGGTGAAACGTCTTAAAAATTGTGTGGAGGCTAAAGAGGTGAGACATCTTAAAAATTATGTGGAGGCCCAAGAGGTGAGACCTCTTAAAAATTATGTGGAGGCTAAAGAGGTGAGACGTCTTAAAAATTGTGTGGAGGCTAAAGAGGTGAGACATCTTAAAAATTATGTGGAGGCTAAAGAGGTGAAACGTCTTAAAAATTGTGTGGAGGCTAAAGAGGCGAGACCTCTTAAAAATTATGTGGAGGCCCAAGAGGTGAGACCTCTTAAAAATTATGTGGAGGCCCAAGAGGTGAGACGTCTTAAAAATTGTGTGGAGGCTAAAGAGGCGAGACCTCTTAAAAATTATGTGGAGGCCCAAGAGGTGAAACGTCTTAAAAATTGTGTGGAGGCTAAAGAGGTGAGACATCTTAAAAATTATGTGGAGGCCCAAGAGGTGAGACCTCTTACAAATTATGTGGAGGCCCAAGAGGTGAGACCTCTTACAAATTATGTGGAGGCCCAAGAGGTGAGACCTCTTAAAAATTATGTGGAGGCCCAAGGGGTGAGACGTCTTAAAAATTGTGTGGAGGCTAAAGAGGTGAAACGTCTTAAAAATTGTGTGGAGGCTAAAGAGGTGAGACATCTTAAAAATTATGTGGAGGCCCAAGAGGTGAGACCTCTTAAAAATTATGTGGAGGCTAAAGAGGTGAGACGTCTTAAAAATTGTGTGGAGGCTAAAGAGGTGAGACATCTTAAAAATTATGTGGAGGCTAAAGAGGTGAAACGTCTTAAAAATTGTGTGGAGGCTAAAGAGGCGAGACCTCTTAAAATTATGTAGAGGCCCTAGAGGTGAGACGTCTTAAAAATTGTGTGGAGGCTAAAGAGGCGAGACCTCTTAAAAATTATGTGGAGGCCCCAAGAGGTGAAACGTCTTAAAAATTGTGTGGAGGCTAAAGAGGTGAGACATCTTAAAAATTATGTGGAGGCCCAAGAGGTGAGACCTCTTACAAATTATGTGGAGGCCCAAGAGGTGAGACGTCTTAAAAATTGTGTGGAGGCTAAAGAGGCGAGACCTCTTAAAAAGTATGTGGAGGCCCAAGAGGTGAAACGTCTTAAAAATTATGTGGAGGCCCAAGAGGTGAGACCTCTTACAAATTATGTGGAGGCCCAAGAGGTGAGACCTCTTAAAAATTATGTGGAGGCCCAAGAGGTGAGACCTCTTACAAATTATGTGGAAGCCCAAGAGGTGAGACCTCTTACAAATTATGTGGAGGCCCAAGAGGTGAGACCTCTTAAAAATTATGTGGAGGCCCAAGAGGTGAGACCTCTTACAAATTATGTGGAGGCCCAAGAGGTGAGACCTCTTAAAATTATGTGGAGGCCCAAGGGGTGAGACGTCTTAAAAATTGTGTGGAGGCTAAAGAGGTGAAACGTCTTAAAAATTATGTGGAGGCCCAAGAGGTGAGACCTCTTACAAATTATGTGGAGGCTAAAGAGGTGAGACGTCTTAAAAATTGTGTGGAGGCTAAAGAGGTGAGACATCTTAAAAATTATGTGGAGGCTAAAGAGGTGAAACGTCTTAAAAATTGTGTGGAGGCTAAAGAGGTGAGACATCTTAAAAATTATGTGGAGGCCCAAGAGGTGAGACCTCTTACAAATTATGTGGAGGCTAAAGAGGTGAGACGTCTTAAAAATTGTGTGGAGGCTAAAGAGGTGAGACATCTTAAAAATTATGTGGAGGCTAAAGAGGTGAAACGTCTTAAAAATTGTGTGGAGGCTAAAGAGGTGAGACATCTTAAAAATTATGTGGAGGCCCAAGAGGTGAGACCTCTTACAAATTATGTGGAGGCCCAAGAGGTGAGACGTCTTAAAAATTGTGTGGAGGCTAAAAAGGCGAGACCTCTTAAAAAGTATGTGGAGGCCCAAGAGGTGAAACGTCTTAAAAATTATGTGGAGGCCCAAGAGGTGAGACCTCTTACAAATTATGTGGAGGCCCAAGAGGTGAGACCTCTTAAAAATTATGTGGAGGCCCAAGAGGTGAGACCTCTTACAAATTATGTGGAAGCCCAAGAGGTGAGACCTCTTACAAATTATGTGGAGGCCCAAGAGGTGAGACCTCTTAAAAATTATGTGGAGGCCCAAGAGGTGAGACCTCTTACAAATTATGTGGAGGCCCAAGAGGTGAGACCTCTTAAAAATTATGTGGAGGCCCAAGGGGTGAGACGTCTTAAAAATTGTGTGGAGGCTAAAGAGGTGAAACGTCTTAAAAATTATGTGGAGGCCCAAGAGGTGAGACCTCTTACAAATTATGTGGAGGCTAAAGAGGTGAGACGTCTTAAAAATTGTGTGGAGGCTAAAGAGGTGAGACATCTTAAAAATTGTGTGGAGGCTAAAGAGGTGAAACGTCTTAAAAATTGTGTGGAGGCTAAAGAGGTGAGACATCTTAAAAATTATGTGGAGGCCCAAGAGGTGAGACCTCTTACAAATTATGTGGAGGCTAAAGAGGTGAGACGTCTTAAAAATTGTGTGGAGGCTAAAGAGGTGAGACATCTTAAAAATTATGTGGAGGCTAAAGAGGTGAAACGTCTTAAAAATTGTGTGGAGGCTAAAGAGGTGAGACATCTTAAAAATTATGTGGAGGCCCAAGAGGTGAGACCTCTTACAAATTATGTGGAGGCTAAAGAGGTGAGACGTCTTAAAAATTGTGTGGAGGCTAAAGAGGCGAGACCTCTTAAAAATTATGTGGAGGCCCAAGAGGTGAGACCTCTTAAAAATTATGTGGAGGCCCAAGAGGTGAGACATCTTACAAATTATGTGGAGGCTAAAGAGGTGAAACGTCTTAAAAATTGTGTGGAGGCTAAAGAGGCGAGACCTCTTAAAAATTATGTGGAGGCCCAAGAGGTGAGACCTCTTAAAAATTATGTGGAGGCCCAAGAGGTGAGACCTCTTAAAAATTATGTGGAGGCCCAAGAGGTGAGACCTCTTACAAATTATGTGGAGGCCCAAGAGGTGAGACCTCTTACAAATTATGTGGAGGCCCAAGAGGTGAGACCTCTTAAAAATTTTGTGGAGGCCCAAGAGGTGAGCCATAAATATATAAATTTTTTTTATTTACGGAGCAATTCTACGGCGGTTAAGGAGGAGGAGGTGGAGGAGGAAATGGCACTTCATACAGATGGCACTTCACTTTTGGCTGCTTTCCACGGTTGGAGAAGCAAAGTCCGGGTCAATCCACTTGCTGTTCATTTTGATTAGCGTCAGCCTGTCGGCACTGTCGGTTGACAGGCGGCTGCGCTTATTGGTTATAATGCCCCCGGCTGCGCTGAACACCCTTTCTGATAGCACGCTGGCGGCAGGGCAGGCAAGCACCTCCAAGGCGTACAGGGACAGTTCCAGCCACGTGTCCAACTTGGAGACCCAGTAAGTGTAGGACGCCGAGGGATCGGGGAGGACGGGGTTACGGTCTGCCAGGTACTCCCGCAACATCCGCCGATACTTGTCCCTCCTGCTGATAGCGGGCCCCGCAGTGATGGAAGTTGCACGAGGGGGTGCCATGAACGTGTCCCACACCTTGGAGAGTGTTCCCCTGGTGGCTGTGGGCCTGATTGATGTTGTGGGACTCTGGGAGACCCTCTCCTCTCTGCCGCCAGCGATGGTGGGTGGGAAAATCTCCATCATGTTCTGCACGAGTTCCCTCTGGTATTCCAGCAATCGATTCGTCCTCTCCTCTACCGGAATAAAAGAGGAGACGTTATCTTTATACCGGGGGTCCAGGAGTGCGAAGACCCAGTACAGTTTGTTCTCCACTATCCAGACAACACGTGTGTCCCGGGAAAAGCAGCCCAGCATGAAGTCAGCCATGTGTGCCAGACTCTGAATAGGCATGACGTCACTGCCCCCACCTGAAGGATCACTTGCCATTTCCTCCTCTTCCTCTTCCGCCTCCTCTCCGCCCCATCCGCGCTGAACCAATGGGACGCACACAGCCTGACTGCTACCCTCGCCGCCAGCATCCTCCTCCTCTTCCACAGCCACCTCCACGTCGTCCTCCTCCTCATCCTCCTCCTTCTGCAACTGCCACCGTGAAGCAGACAAAAGTGTGGTCTGACTGTGTAGCTCCGTTGCGTCTCCTCCTACCCCCGTCTCCTCTGCGTGCAATGCGTTCTCCCTTATTGCGATGAGCGATTCTTTAAGGACGCATAGGAGCGGGATGGTTACGCTCACTATAGCGTCATCGCTGCTGACCTTCTTGGTGGACTCCTCAAAGATACGCAGTACATCGCATATGTCTGCCATCCATGGCCACTCGTGGTTGGCAAACTGAGGGAGCTGAGTTGGAGGCACGCGTGGATTCATAATCTGGTACTCCATCAATGCTCTCTGCTGCTCACACACCCTGGCCAACATGGAATAGGTGGAATTCCAGCGAGTCGGCAGGTCGCACAACAGCCGATGTTCAGGCAAATGGAGGCGTTGCTGGAGTTTTTTTAAGCTAGCAGCAGCTACAGTTGACTTCCGAAAGTGAGCGCACAAGCGCCGCACTTTCACCAGTAGCTCTGCCAGGTTGGGGTAAGTCTTTAGAAATTTTTGGACTACCAGATTAAAAACGTGGGCCAGGCATGGTACGTGATTGAGTTCGGCAAGCTCCAGAGCCGCCACCAGGTTACGGCCGTTATCGCACACGACCATGCCTGGTCCTAGCTGCAGCGGCGACAGCCACATCTCCGTCTGCTGCAATATGGCGTCCCTCACCTCTGGGGCGCTGTGCTTCCTGTCGCCCAAGCTGATGAGCTTAAGCACCGCCTGCTGACGTCTCCCCGCGCCAGTGCTGCAACTCTTCCAGCTAGCGGCTGAGGGCGATGTTAAGGCAGAGGAGGAGGAGGAGGAGGAAGAGGAGTGGGGTTTATCAGAACCCATGCTGGCAATCTTGGGCGGGGGTGGTAGGTAGGCCGTCTCTGTTTGCGACCCCGTCCCCGCTTCCACAACATTCACCCAGTGTGCCGTCAAAGAGATGTATCATCCCTGGCCGCAAGCGCTTGTCCACGAGTCGGTGGTCAAGTGGACCTTTGCGCTGACTGCGTACCTCAGGGCCCGCCTGATTTTACGCGACACGTGCTGGTGCAGGGCGGGGACGGCACTCTGGGAAAAGTAGTGGCGGCTGGGGACGGAATAGCGAGGTGCAGCAGCCGCCATCAGGTCGCGGAAGGCCTGCGTCTCCACAAGCCTAAACGGCAACATCTCCAGGGCCAGCAGTTTGGAGATCTGGCAGTTTAAGGCTTGCGCTTGGGGGTGACTCGAGGCGTACTTCCGCCTGCAGTCGAACGCCTGCGAGATGGACAGTTGTTGGGACGAGGAGTGTGAAGGTGCAGGCGAAGAGGCGGGGGAAGGGGAGGCTGAAGGAGAAGGCCCCAAAGTAGCCGAGGCAGAGGCAGATGTGGAGGTGTCCTGGCTGGAGGTCTGGCCCCCCTCCGCATTTTATTTTTTTTTGGTTACAATATTTTGCCTTCACAGCCGTGAAATTATTTTGCAAAAGAACGCACAGTACAGTGGCCAATTAAAAGGCCTAGATATTGTATATTTCAAGGTACACAGCCGTGTACTAACTGTTCAGACGGTGGGTATTTACACCAGGTATGTGAAATAATTTAGCAAGAGAACGCACAGTACAGTGGCCAATTAAAAGGCCTAGATATTGTATATTTCAAGGTACACAGCCGTGTACTAACTGTTCAGACGGTGGGTATTTACACCAGGTATGTGAAATAATTTAGCAAGAGAACGCACAGTACAGTGGCCAATTAAAAGGCCTAGATATTGTATATTTCAAGGTACACAGCCGTGTACTAACTGTTCAGACGGTGGGTATTTACACCAGGTATGTGAAATTATTTAGCAAGAGAACGCACAGTACAGTGGCCAATTAAAAGGCCTAGATATTGTATATTTCAAGGTACACAGCAGTAGTGCCAAATATAGTTTGGTATGTAGCAGAGCACCTAATACACCACTAATGCCTCTCTCTGTCCCTACTCCAGCAGCTATCCCTGAATACAGCAGCCGTTCTCTGTAAAGTGTATATTGTAGTAAAGCTATCACTGTACTGCACTATAGTAGCCCTGATAAGGGCTTTTAATCACGCTCCTGCCTGTCCAACAGCTAAAACCTGTCTCTCCCTTCTCCAGCCTCTGTCCCTGACTAAGTTCACGCAGCATATGCGAACGAGCAGGAAGAGCTAAGTTTTTATGATTCGAGGTCACATGGTTTTTCCAGCCAATGCATGTAGACGCCGTTTTCGCGCTGCCAGCGTGCTCAGCGTGCTCAGCGTGCCTGTCATACCCCCCCTGCATGGTGATTGGTGGAAAAAGAGCGCCAGGGAAGGTGGGAGGGGAAACGAATTCTAAGTGCGCCATCGCCGTTATACTCGAACGAAATCGAGTACGCCGAATAGCGTAGTATTCGATCGAATACCAGCTCGATCGAACACTACTCGCTCATCTCTAATGGCTACTATTGTCCATGCAGTCATCAGTTTGGTGCAGGTCTTCATGTTTTGTTTAAACCAAAGCCAAATCCTAAAGAGGTAAATGGCGTAATAAATACCCTTTTTAGCGCCTGCTCCATGTTTTCATGAAACTTCACTGTGTGAACAAGTCTTACAGAATATAATACGTAATCAATATATAAAAGTATGCTTGATATTTTCCACAGTTGTCAGGCAGGGGAGGGTTTTATTTTTACTGATAATATAAGGTCATAGATAATAGCATTCCTTGTTTAACTCCTGAGAGGGTATGTTTATTTCAGAAGGTAACGGTCAATGGTCAAAGTCTTGTAGCGCACAGCTCAAGGCTTCCTCAGATAATCAATTGCATAACTTCTTCAAAATCATAGATTATACAGAGGAGATTATCTGCGTGATAATAGTCACTGTTGTAGTTGTACATTTACAGGGACCGGCTGATCTGTCTATAAGGGACTGTTATCTGTATTTGTATATACCAAGTTAAAAGCAATTGGACTAAGATAAAAATATATTAGCAAAATTATACAGTATATTAAAATATTTTATAAAAATCTACTTCTAAATCTAATCTGTCTACCTTCAGTGTGGTCCAAAAATGCAAAAGCACACCATGGTAGATTTTTTTAATAATAAGTGAAGTAGTGCATTGCTAATACTGTATATTCATATCTTTAATAGGACGTATAAATTGGATGTATTCACAACATTCTCCCACTACAGGCTGCAATACACGGTATGTATGCCACCCATTGACTCCCCCATGGTATATATTATTTTACTGTATCCCTCTACGATTTCCTATGTAGTAACAAAAAGTATGCTGAATGGAAGAAGGTTCTTATGGCATAGGCTGAGTTCATGGGGCCCATTGGACTCAGCCAGTGTATAGGCCAAGAGCTTTGCCAGCATTCACTGTGAAAATGTTCCCCAAACGAGATGTTGACAGAGCCTAACATAATGGTTTGAATGGGAAATCAAAAGCAAAATCTAGGCCACAGTTTTCTTTCTACTGGGAACTCACTATCTATTACAAGAATTAAGAAGAGTTCACGACAAAATTTTAAACAAATTACCTTGATTTATCTTAAAATTTCTCCCCTCAACTAAGAGTCAGTATTGACTCTTGCAGCATATGATCACTTGTGTCAAAACTGCTCACCCAGCTGTGCCGCATGACCTCTTACAGTTTGAGATGATTTTAACTAGAGATGAGCGAGCATGCTCATCCGAGCTTGGTGCTCGTTCGCGTATTACGGTACTCGTAAGTGCTCGCTGCTCGGACGAGTATCTCGCCATGCTCGAGGAAATGGCATCTTCCGCATTTTGCATTTTTGGCGCCTATAAACTCAGCCAATCACAAGCCAGGAGACTCTGCGGTACACTCAGCATCACGTGGGGCCCTTACATGTCGATAGCAGGGGTTGGCTGGCCTGATCAGGTGACCCTGGAATATACTAGTGACTGCCCGCGGTGCTCGGCTCAGATGCTGTCTGGATGTCGTTAGGGACAGATCTGCTGCGTTTCAGGGAGAGTGTTAGGGCCTGGATTTAGTTCTCTGTTAGGCAGGAGTGATCTTAAAAGAACCCAACAGCCCTTCTAAGGGCTACAAGACATTTTTTTTTGTCTCCTGGCTGGGCTGGCTGGCACAAGTAGTGCAGCTATCGCCATATATAACCCTTTTTTTATTGTTATATCTCAGTGATACAAATCCATTTCATATAGCAGTGTGGAACCATTCTGTGTGTCACAGTTCAGCTGTCCACTCACCACAAACCACAATCCGTATTTTCTGTCCAGCTGACCCATACTGTACGTCACGTAATCAAATACGGTCTTTTGCTTTCACTGATACAGCTACATTACAACAATCTCTGTGCGACATTTGTCTGGGTTGCAGTCAAAATAGCCACAGTCAGCAGGGGATGAGTTTGCTCTCTGATAGTTTCTGCACGTCACGTTAAAAAAAAAAAAAAATATATATATATATATATATAGTTTTTTTGTTGTTTTATGTCAGTGATACAAATCCATTTCACACAGCTGTGTGGAACCATTCTGTGTGTCACAGTTCAGCTGTTCAGTCACCACAATCCGTATTTTCTGTCCAGGTGATCCATTCTGTACGTCATGTCAGTAAACAAGGTCTTATACAGCTACATTACAAAAATCTCTGTGCGACATTTGTCTGGGTTGCAATTAAGCAGACCAAGTCTGCCTAATCTAATAGTTTCAGTGTAATTGCTCCATACTGCACGGTACGTAATAACATACGTAATTTTGCTCTAACTTATCCACCTATATATTTTCTTGTTCAGATTGAACAAGTTTGTGGGTTTCAGTACAGCAGGCCCATTTATTTTATTTTTTTTTATATATATATATACAGTATTACACTTATATACAGAAAATGTTGAACCCCAGGGCTAAGGGTCGAGGACGAGGGCGTGGGCATTCAATTACTGCAGGAGGCAGAGGCCGTGGTCCTGGGCAGGGTGAGACAGTACCTGCTGATGAGGGAGCAGGGGAACGCCGCAGAGCTACACTCCCTAGCTTCATGTCTCAACTTACAGGGACACGTGGTAGAGGACTGTTGAAACCTCAACAGTGCGAACAGCTGATGTCATGGATCGCGAACAATGCTTCAGGTAATTTGTACACCAGTCAGTCTTCCACGCAGTCCACTCACGTTACCCAAGGGAGCACTCCTCTGGCTCCTCCACCTCAACCTCCTTCCCCCCCAGTCTGCCCCCTCCCAGGAAAATTTGGAATGCGATCCTGCATACTCTGAGGAACGGTTTTCTGGACCCTTCCCAGAGTCACAAACCACTTCTCAGGTTGCTGCTGACCTCTTTCCCGATGCCCAAGTTTTCCAACTGTCGCGGTCTGTGGGTGATGATGATGATGACAATGTTGACTTAGTGGAAGAAGTTTGTAAAGAGGTGTCGGACGATGAGGAGACATGGTTGTCAGACAGTGGTGAAGTTGTTGTCGGGGCAGGAAGTCCGAAAAAACCACACCTTCGCCTCCACGATCCTCCACAGCATCCACCAATGTGTCCCAGCGCAGCGTTCAGCTGTCTTTACAGCAGACGCTGGAGCGCAAGAGGAAATACAGTTCCACCCACATGCCCAAGCCCTCAACGTCCACATCTCCAAATTGCTGAGCCTGGAGATGCTGCCCTATAGGCTGGTAGAGACCGAGGCCTTTCGCAATTTCATGGCGGTGGCTGCCCCTCGGTATTCGGTCCCCAGCCGCCACTATTTTTCCCGATGTGCCGTCCCAGCCCTACACCAGCACGTGTCACAGAACATCATCTGTGCCCTGACCAACCCTGTTTCTGAGAAGGTCCACCTAACCACGGACACGTGGACAAGTGCTGCTGGGCAGGGACACTATATCTCACTGAC